>JAFISD010000371.1:0-18292 GCA_022560085.1 Helminthosporium solani
TTAAGTTATAAGCTTTTAAAATTTTAGACTTTTCTTAATTTTCCTAGTAAATAGTGGGGCATTACGCGATGGGGGGCATTACGCGCACGGGCACCTTACAGTAAACATACCCGGTCTCAAAGCCTAGTCTAACTCAACAAAATGCTTCTTCTAACTTCCCATCGTCTTTGAACCTCCAATTCGATATCCCAGAATACAGTCTTTCTCCCTCTAGCAAATATCCAACAAGCCATCCATCACACCATGTCCTCTGCCGCCCAAGTCCTTCGCGAAAAGCAAAAGCCCATCAAAGATGGCTATCGGCAAGATCCTTCCTCCGCCCTAGTAACTCTGAAATCGACCGGCAATCTCGACTCCACTTCGATCGCTTGCAAACTCTCAACCGGCGCTGCCGTGAAAGAAGCCTCGCGAATCGCCGGTCTGCATCCCAAAGCGGGTGGCGACGACCCCTCGATAACCGGTGAGTTATGCTCTGGAGACATGCTCCTCGACTCGCTCGTGGCTTGCGCCGGGGTTACTTTGAAAGCTGTGGCTACGGCTCTGAAGATACCCGTCGTGTCGGGCACGGTAACGGCGGAGGGGGATCTCGATTTTAAGGGGACGATGGGTGTGGATAGAAATGCGCCGGTGGGAATTACGAGTATACGGATGGGATTTGATATTGAGTTTGGGGAGAAGGAGGACGGGACTGAGGTTAGTGAGAGCGATGTGGAGAGCTTGGGGAAGTTGACGGAGCGATACTGCGTTGTGTTGCAGACCCTGGTTAACAAGCCGGAGATCAAGGTGAGAGTGTCTGGAAAGGATGATAGGAAAAAGGAAGAGGGTTTTAGTAGAGAGTTGCATTGGGGACATGCTGTATAGTTACAGAGGGCAAGAGATGGTACGATCACAATGCCAACACGACGTGCAAATAACCTATTCTTGCCAATCTCTGAGCTTTGATTCCTTCCGCCTCAAACATCTGTCCAAAGACGAAGTGTGACCAACCAGTATTGTTGAAACCTTCCAAGCAAAACACCACATGTGCATATACAGGCCTGAGCTATTGATCAGGCACGCTAGTATTACACTGGCAGCAACACCCAATGAGCATACAAACTCAAGGACGCATACAGATCTAGTCTATAAGTTACAAGTATCCCACCTCACACATAAACTTTGTGTATGAGGTCACGTACACGCAGCATCTCGCATTCAGGTAACTTGTGGGATTTGGTAGGAAAGAGTACGACAAATTTTGTATGATTAGTACATGCTTATTTAAGACATTTCGAGGGAGCCGATTGTATCCCATGAATATGATGATCCGCCATATGATGTATGAACACTTTCTACAGCTATTTAACTGTTCCAACAGCCAGGCCGATGTTCATCCATGTATTGAGGCAGTTGTGTGGCATCCAATCATCTTGTTGAATACTCATTCAACACAGTAACCAGTCCTGCAACTCGCACATGTTGAGCTATATAATTCAACCCAGCTCAGCCATCCACCAAATCATTACATGCAGGCTGCATCAAACAAGGAAACTAATCAGATCATCAATTCGTTCCGGGCAATCTGTACCAAACCATCTAGGAGAGGAAGGAGAACACACTTACCGAGCTCAGTCTAGAGAGGTTATGATCTCAGCTCCAACAGCAACTTTGCGTTGCGTGGAGTGGAACTTTCGCTGAAACCAGATCTTCAAGTCCCAGAAGACGTTCAGCGGGTTTTGTCCCTGGCAATGATACTTTACCATATCACTATCTAGACATTTAAGTTCCAGCACTTCAAGTGCGTCGCAATGGAATATCTTGGTGAGGTCGTACTTCTTAATTAAGTTCTCAAGCGAGGCGACTTCCATCTTCGAGCGCTGGGGTGGTCCATTGGGTGTGTCGAAGAAACCTGCCGTATGGAGGGTGATACTCAGACGCTTTAGGGCAGGAAGTTTCATTGCGACTAGGAGATCTGGACAGGCGTCCCGGTTACCTTTGACGCCGGAGAACCAAAAGAAGTGATCGAAACTGATGGACGTGACGTGTAGGTATATATCCGGAAACAAAGGGGAGCATAGCATCTTGCGGAAGTAGTCACGGTCAGGACCGGATGAGATGACGAAGGTGCGGGTCGCGACATAAGGAAGCGCGTTGCTAACCCAGGTAGCAATTTCGGTTTGGGCGAGCGTGTGGTAGTGGCTGGGAATGAAGGCCGGGATGTTCGGATCGGCGCGAAGGCGATTGCGCTCCTTATTTATGAAGACGATGGTCGCTTGGTCGATGGGTGCGACTTTGACTACGATATTTGGGTCAATATAGGCGTGAACAGTTCGCAAGGCTAAAACGTATACGTACCCTCTGGCAAGCTCCTCAATGTCTTGGCACGAGGCGTGTCTTCAAATTTGAAGGTAGGGGGTGTTGGAAGTTCCCTCAGACGACCAAACCCGTTTCCATCTATGAAAGTGGCGAAAGGACGGGGTGGATGGCTGGCTGGAAGCCGATGAGAATCGTCTACGCCGACAGGAACAAAGCCAGCTGCGTCAACGAAAGGGCCATTGGCTTGACGGGTCTGACCGGCGTATGATATGCTGTCAGGAGCGCCGCCATTTCTGGTTCCGGCGGTGCGACCTGTCAACATCATCAGAGGAGCCATGGAGATGAAGAGGGGGATGGATAAGGTCACTGTCAGCAACGCGGGTGTTATTCTTACCATTGTATTTGACGATGTGCCTGTAAGACATTTTTTTGGTCTTCCTTTTTGGAGGTAAGAGAAGGAGAAACGATTTTTGTAGGAGGGGGCGCAGCTTATATAAGGAGGGTTCCCCAGCACATGGGCGGGCGGTGAGAGCGCGATGAGCGATGAAAGTGAGAGTGAGAGTGGGGATGAGAGTGAGGGGGAAGAGGCAAGAGGCCAGCAGAAAGCAATCAATCGAACTTTGCTCAGAGGTTCTCTAAAGACTTGGAGAATTGCGGTACATTTGAAGCTCGCCATGTGTGCAAGAGGCTGAGGCTGATGCGCGCGTTGGTACCTAGAGTATAACAAACGATGGCAAAGGTGCCCAAACGGTCGACACACCGCCAAACATCGATCAATATCACAAATTTGTAGTCATTGAGTCATACAGCAGACTCTTTGGCGTATGTATGGAAAGGTCCTTTGATTTATAGTTACCCGTAAAGCCATGGTAGCCATCTTGAATGCTACTGTAGTGAATGCTACCATACAGGTATTCAGACACCCCTCATAAACTACCGATGCCGCGCTATCTACGCCTCGCAATATCCAGCACAAAGCTCCCCTTCACCCTGGGCTCGTTTTCCAACTCCCCAATCCTCACTTCGCTCACCCCCTGACGGCCCCTCAAGCCATCTGCCAGCAGCTCACTCAAGTCCCAAAACGTGTTCATGGCGGGGAGTGAGTCCCGCAGAGGGCCGGAAGCGGGCCAATGACAGACCAGTGTGATATTTGTGACTGCCCTCATGCTGTACAGCCTGTGGAGCCAAAAGTCATCGATGACCGCCGAAGCGGGACGAATCGCCCAAAGGGTCGCCAAGGAGGCCGTAGTAACCCATGGAGGAACGCCAGACAAGTATATGAGGTGCTCGAGTTCAAAAACAAGCGTGATATCATTGACGAAAGGTGCGAGATCACACAAGGACCAAACATCGGCAACATGTGCTTGGAGCCAAATCGGGCGAACCTTGAATTTGAGCTTTCGAATACGGTTCCACGCGCCTATCTCGGCGGGAAGACAATCGGTTTTGGGAATGAAGGCGTTGATGTCGGACGCGCTTCGGAACACAATTAGGGTATGTCTGAAGAAGATTTCGAGGTATTCGCAGAGGATCTGTCGGCTTGTGAAGGCAACCGGAGGAAGTGCCTTTGTGGACCTCTTGACTTTGGGGCTTTCTAGGGCGATTTGGAGGAAGACTATGTCCCTAAGCTCTCGCGGTAGATTGAGGATGCGAAAGTGCCTGTTGACGGTTCCTTGGATAGGGTTTTCGGCATTCTCTTCGGTATCAATCTCAGTCTCCATTTGGCCAAGCAGAAAGAGTGGTGTGGAAGTAGCAATTATGGCGGGTGATTAGTTTTTGTTCCGCGAGGCTAGGTCGTCGAAGAATCTCCTTTTTCAGGCTGGCGTAAGGTACCTTGGGCGCTGTTATATCGCTGGATTTCTGTATACTCGCGTCAGTAAACAACTCTAGAATAGTCCGGAAATCGGTTGAAGTGGCGGTCGCAGGCGAGCAAGCAGCGAGCAAGGACGTAGTTGGTATGAGAAAGCGATCAGAAGGAAAATAAAAGACTGGGGAAGGGTGTTTATATATGATGACAGCAAACGGCAGAGCGATGAAAGGCGCGCGATGAGAGTGAGGGTGAGAGTTGACTCAAATAGTTTCCTCTCCCCTACGCCCCCGATTGGCAGAACTCAACGCCGATTACGGTAAGTCGCAGTATGAGTCCTCAAATCCCTTATAATGGAGTTTAGAAGTTTACCTGTTTTTATAATGTAATGGGGTTTGCTTGTCTAAGTGTTTCCACGTCAAGAGGCTAAAGAAATCTTGATTGTTTCAATTTAACCTTGGTAAGCCGAGTCTCGCAGAGCACTGGTTAAGAAGCCTATGACAATCTATGTTTTGGCCAGTATATAGGTGAAAGGCCTAAGTTCGTTATAGCGGTTCAAAGCCGCGCTGTAAGTCAGGTGGCAGGTGATGTGTAGGCAGTGCGACGGGGACTGCGTTTGATGATAGCAAGACAGGGCTCGTAAAGGTAGACGCCTACATTTGTACCACCATTAAAATAATTGCTTTAAGACCTTCTCAGGCATATATATGATGCTATATTCAGTGGCAATAGACGGATGAGAATAGTATAGGAAAGACGCGATATCAACTCAAATCTTGTCCAAAGCTAATCAACACATGTAACCGCATGAGCCAGTTCTTTCGAGTACCACGCCCCAAAAGAGGGTTTTCTGTTTGATGGTACTCGTTGAATCACAATTAGTATTAGCAATGATACTCGAGTTGTTTTCCGTGTGTCATGTCACGTGCATTGGAAAGTATGCTTCGAGGAATTTCGAAGCCTTTGAGTCCTACTATATGGCTCCTGTTAGTTACTATATGTGAGTGGCTAGTAAAGTAATCAGAAATTCCAGGGTCCGTGGAGCGTTGCTCGTCCATTCTATCAATCACGTGTCATGGTACCTAGGCTAAATAATCGTCGTCGCGTCGCGTCCGGCGATTCCACACTGACTAAGATTTTTGAGGCTGAGACGATTAACCAACCAACCAAGCGACCTCTACGGAGTACCACGGCGAATCCCAAACGGGGGGATACTTGGCAAAGGTTTCCCGAGACATATTTGACATTGTACTCCGAGAAGACACTATGGCCGGCTTATAGATGCCAATCCTGAGTTCTTTAGCCTATGTTCCTCGTTGAAATGATCTAATAACTCCAGACCCGCCCGCCAGCTACCACGGACGCGACCTCACTCCTTAACGTTTACCGGTAGATATGGCGATTCCGTCGCCCCGTGAATCCCACGAGGAAGAAGAAGGGGGAAAAGAGGAGGTGGAAGCCACGAACCTCCTTCATGCCACAGATGCTGATTCCCCACCACGCTCGTCTCCCCTTCCAAATATCAGAAAGGAGAAGCCTTGGGTCTTCATCGTCGGTCTCCTTCTTGTGCTCATCGCGGTCATCGACGTGGGCGCCTTTCTAGCCGACGCACCCCAGACGCGCGTCTTCGAGGCCAACCTCTGCCTTCGCTACTATCAGGAAAACGACCCCTCGAAGATTGGACCCGATGGCACCATCCCCGAAGCCGAGTGCAAGATCGATGAGATACAGCAGAAGTTGGCCATGATCTTTGGGTGGCAGGATACGTTTGACGCGATACCAAGCATACTGCTGGCAGTGCCGTTTGGAGCGCTCGCGGACAAGCGGGGGAGGAAGTGGGTGTTTTCCCTCGGTTTGATAGGGCTGCAGTTGAATTCGGCCTGGGTGTTGTTGATCTGCTATTTTCGCAGTCTGCCGCTGCAGTGGACGTGGCTGTCTTCGGCATTCTACCTGATCGGCGGTGGACCCATGGTGGCCTTTGCTGTAGGCATGACTATGATTTCTGATGTGACGCCTCCTGAAATGAGAACTCCCGTGTTTCTTTACGTTACTGCTGCCGTGCTGCTCAGCGAGATGATTGCACCCATCATGGCGTCGCGGTTGATGGAGAAGGGCGACTGGCTCCCGCTTCTCCTAGCTCTCGCCATCCAGCAACTAGGCATCACCGTGGCCTTCTTCTGTCCCGAGACAATGCATATGCAAGACTTGCCCGAGCCGCGGGACAGCGACGGCGATAGCGATAGTGAGAGAATTGTCGACGAGCCAAAGAAAGAGCACGGATTCGGTCTCACAGCGCAGCTTAGGAACTTCAAAGACGCATTCAACTTCCTCAAGAGCGACACTACACTCATGCTCGTCGTGTTCAGCTTTCTTGGTAACAGGTCCGGAAGGCAGGCAGTCCAACTAATCATCCGCTATGCCTCCAAGAGATACAACTGGGAAATCAAGAAAGCGGCACTGCTCTTATCCTTCCGCGCCGCCACGAATCTTGTCTCTGTAACTATCTTCATTCCTGGCGTCAATTACATTCTGCTCAAATTCCTCCGCCTTCCTGCGCATTTGGCCGACGTCTGGCTTGCCCGTGGGTCCATCATCCTCATGGCTTTATCCTTCTTCATCATGGGTGTAGCTTTCGAACCTGCACTCCTCGTCATCGGCCTGCTCGTCTACAACCTCGGGACCGGCTACATGGCTGCCATGCGCTCTATTGCCATCCACATCGTAGGCGGCCAATCGAGCCCCGATATCGGTAAATTGATGAGCTTGCTTGCCATCACTGAGAGCATCGGGCTCATGTTCTCGGGCCCTATCGTAAACGAAATGTACGCTTGGGGTATGGATATGGGATCTGCGTGGCTTGGCCTGCCGTTCTTGGGAGTTGGCGTGTTGTATGGACTCATGTCCGTTATCGCATTCATCATCAACGTCAAGGGTAAAAATGCAGAGTATGTGGAGATTGCGAGTGAAGATGACGAGGATATGATAGAACTTGCGGATGGGAACAGCTCTGCATTGGATGCTAGACCAACTCTCAGACATGCCATGTGAACGCCGTTCATAGGGCATATACGGTCTCTACACGGCTTCTCGCAATCACAATCCAAATAACGCAGATGCCATCGGCTGCTTCCGGGTCGATTCATCCTCAGCCGTGCCCTTTCCAAACAACATCTTGTACCAAACTCTGACGAATATGCGGAGAGACACTTCGAAGACGCCCGCTGTATCTCCCTACGTCCTGGCTAGCTTGTACAACAACATTTTCAAAAGACGCATTTGACTACTGGCATACTAGGGGATTCGGAATCGCGTCATTCTGTCTGGAGGCCAGTGTTTTCGACGGCGTCGTTGCTGTTAGAATCGAATGCATTGCCGTAGATGCGGCTTCATCGTCCAAGAGGACATGGATCAGCTCGCCGGGGGGCAGTGAGAGGATCTGCGTTGTCATTTCAGTGCGTATATTAGAATCAGTGGTGCTAGTAGACATGACAGTCTATCAGTGGCTAGGTTTTCTATTTGGGTGCCGCATTTCCGAGCTTGGCCTTGTAGTCTAGTCTCTTCTTCTTCTTATTGTAGGTCGACAGGAGCTCAAGATGTTTAGATACGCGCTATGAACGCCGTTCACAACGGGTGCATGTTGTTGAGATTGAAACATCAGATACAATACGATGATTAGAAGTCTTGTGCGGTGAGATGTAGAGACAAAGAGCAAGGGATCTGGATGAGGTTGATTGTTATTGTTCGAGGTGAGGCTTCTGCTTCCTCGCGCCTGCCTTTGGGACTTGAGGCTCAGTCGTTGCTGGGGAAGGTGCCAACTTCACGACCGAGAACTGTTACAGAAGTTGCATATTAATGTCGGCCATCTCGTCCTCTTCTGCTTGTCAGGGTCTTTTTTTCTTTCGTCGTAACGCGACTCGATTCCACCGAATGCCTTGACGTACCAGTCATTTCCATAGAGGCACCAGCGTTGTGTGCTACACCACCTTCAATTACGTCTTCGCGTCAGAGACAATGGATGAAGTCATGCTGGACGCGGCTTCCCTCCTCGGCAGTGGTTCCTGCTCACTCATCACTCTAGCAACCCCCAGCAATTACCACTCTGCTGCTGCTGTTCTGTGTGGGGAAGAGCCACGGCACAGTGTTTTTCTCTGCCCTTTGATGTCTTCTTCTTCCCTTCTCACCCACCACCCAGCATCCGAATTTCGACGTGGGTCATCTGGTCTTGGATTGTTTTGGACCACATGCTCAGTTGTCTTGTCTACTACGCCTTAGCAACGCTTTGGTTCTCAGGCTGTGCTACTTCAACTCTTTCTAGTCCTATCAATTACGTGCTCTACACCGCTTTCAGACCGACTTGATAACACTTGGCTTGGCTCCTCGCGGTCGTCACGCATTACCTCGCTACTTCTGGCAGTTTCAGACGGTTTGTCGCCTCGTAAACGATGCTTGCCCGGTCTGGGAGCGACGCCGGTACTCGTCTCCGTCATTCTAAGTCTATATCTACACCTCGCCGTCAACCGCCCTCCACCCTTGAGCCTTTAGACCCGGACGTAGCTCAACGACATGCGCTGGTAGCCGCTACTACAGCCGCTGCTACAGCCTATGCTCGGGCACATGAGCATGTTGTTACGGAACGTTCCAAGAGCACCGATCTCGCAAGAACCAAGAGTACATCAGGCCGCAAGTCGCTCACCTCGCAAGGAAGTCACTTTCCGCCTCGGGAATCCAGTCTTCGGTCTGCTCACCATCCACGCCGTGGACAACCATTCAATACACAGCGTCAATCTCAAGCATCAACTATGAACACGGAAAAGTTCCCTTCTTTTCATCCCACGCCGGACACTGAACGGCCACTGTCCGCACAGACTTCGGTAGTCTTCAGTGAGAATATTCGACCAAAGTCGCAAACCAAGTCGAATCGGCAGGGTGCTTCATCGGCGGCCTCGCAGCAAATCCGCAAGGCGCGGTCGATGTACTACGCAAGCAGCATCCAAACGGGATCACCCATTGCTCGTCCTCCAGTCAAGTACCTCATCAGCCCGCCTCCAGCGAGCAAGGATACTGCATCCGATATGACACCTGCTCTACTACCGGTGTACACCGCAGCGTCATCATCCCTAGTATCGCCGCAGTTGCCTGTGTCCATCGAGCCCGGTGATACGATTGATAAAGCGAGAGATAAGTACCTCCAAGGCTTCCAGCAGCGTCAAGTGAAGCACAAGCCATCTCTTTTTCTAGCTCCTTTTAAGAAGCGACAAGACCGGGCTAAGAAGGACCGCCCGTCATCTGCCGGTATTGTCCTTGCATCTTCTGTCTCTCGACGGACCCCGAATGACATGAGGGTAGAGTCACTGGACGACTTTGGCATGCCAAAACAGAAGAAGGAAAAGCGGTCGTTCTCTGGTTCAATCAAGGACAAAATTAAAAAGGTATTCAGACGAACCTCACATAACGCACCAATAATGCCGGTGCAGCAGCTCCAAGCGAGCCGGGACTACTTCGAATTCCCCTCTTCTCATACCGAGCAACTTTCATCCAGCGACAGAGGCTATGAGGTGCCGAGTCCTGATGATGACACTCTTACACGTATTCGATCCCGCACCCAAAATCTCGAGAGACCATCCTCCCCATTCGAACGACCCTCATCTCGCAGCAGCAATAGGAGCAGAGGCAGCAATCGCAGTCTTCACAGTGAGACGAACCTTACACATGCTTCTTCTCGCGTCACCAGCTGGAGCGACTCCTCTGTGGGCGGTACGCTCACGCAACGTGACATCAAACGTCTGACCGTCATTCATGAAGCGAAGGATAGCATCGGCAGTGAAGCTGATCGGCTTTCTATTGCCTCCATGAGAAGAAAATCGGTTCCACTCCCAGGCCTTAATGCCTTAAAAGAGCCCATACACATGGAGAGTCTGATTGAGGAGACTACTACCCCCATCGACCCAAAGCGCGTGTTCTCTGCTCTCATGAAAGAAATAGATGCCTCCAAGCTGTCATCATCGCGGACTCCTCCTATCAGGCCAATCAAATCAGGTACATCACCAAGCGCCGAGAGCGACGTATTCGAATCTAGTGCTACGAAGGAGCTGCATAGTATCGCTTCCAGGGACCCCAACTCGAGTGCAACCAAGGGTGGTCAATCCAGTATGAGCAATGAGACGGGGCCGCCTTTACACCAGCGTCCTGACACCGCCAGGAGCAAGACAAGCTCTATCAGATCGTTTGGGAAGGCAATCAAGTCGACCATCAGAACGGTCACGCCAACAGAGAGAAGAATAGGCAGTTTCGAACGAACAACCAGCGTGAGGGGGGCAGTGAGAATCCCCAGGCCGGATACTGCGACGACCGAAAGTAGCTTGAGTGAAAGTGAGGGAAGTGGCGGTAGTGGAACTCGACGAATGACTAGCTCGGCTGAACCCAAGCTCGCAAGGTTTGCTATGTTACCGCCTCTATTAGTCGTTCACAATCTAACATTGATAGCAGGCCTTATTCAAATAGGGGCTCAAATAGCTACAAAGTCGTCACACCCAGCGCAGAGCAGATCGAACAGCGAGTTGTACGTTCCAAAGAAAGGTGGAAAACGCCGCTTGATGAAAACAAGCCAGACTTCCCTCACCCACAAGACCGACCGTACTCTTTCAGCCACTTCGCTACCAGGACGATTGCCACACCACAGAAAACAGGAGATACCCAGGCTTTTCCAGAGTTGGAGGGAAATTCGCTAGGATCGGATGAAGAGCAAATTACGCCCATGCAGACTACTCCGGTAAACCTTTCGCCCAGATCACCAAAGCCACGTCAATTGTTTTCCCCTTTATCACCAAGCATCTATTCTCGCAACACGGACGGGGCAAGTGTACGCCCCAACGATAGTGTCATGTCTTTTGACAATGCCAACGATGAATCGTTCCCTCATGAGAGTGGCTCGGCAGTCATCATTACGAGTCGTGCAGTCAGGACCTATGCAATTGGCACACCATCACCAAAGCAGAATACTGACTCTACGCATTCAAGTCGAGACTGGAAAGCTTGGCTGTCACATGAAATTTCAGAATTGGGTGCTGGCTCTCAAGAGAACATCTCAATTAATGAGAGTTATATCCCCTCAACGCATCGTCGAGAATTTACGCAGATCGAAGACGATAACAGTACGACGATTACCCGACCATCAATTGAAGCCCCTACACCACGGCAGGATGACAACCAAGCCGCCCAGTTCAAATTCAAGTCGAAAGAACAGGTTGTTCAGTCTACTGAACGGCCTCACCGTCGACCGTCCACCATTGAATTCGCCCCGCAGTCACAACCCAACCGACCCCCTCCCAAGAACGCTGAATCCTCATGCATTGATTTGAACAAGAATACAACCATACTCGGCAAAACACGCCTGTCGTCCATACACAGTGGCACATCTTCGGGAACACATTCGTCGACCAGCACGCCCAAGTCTTCGCGGATGAACGATCGATTTCCTTTTCTTAATACAGGCCGCCGGTCTAGCAGTTATAGTGCGAAACTTCGCCGCATCTCTGGCGCTTCCACCGAAGGTAGTTCGAGCAGTGGATCCCATCGGACCAAATCAGGATCAGGAACTCCGAGCCCAAAGGTATACTCGGATTTTTCTGCTCCAGGAACGAGCAGGACAGCGCGTTATGAGCCAAATATGCGGTCGAAGAGGATCGGGGAGATCATCAATGACAAGGAGAATGAGAGCCGAGTGAGGAAAGAGAATGTCACCCCTATACCTTCGCCTACCTCTTCGCAAGATCATCCCCAAGCTCAGATGAGAAAGATTGATACTGCTCCATCACTTCCCATGAATCGGGTCTTACGTCCCCGGTCGATGCAGCCACTTTCTTCCACCGTACTAAACCACAGATCATCCCCTATCGTACAGTATACTACAACAAACGAGGAAACGGAGACGTCTATGTTGCCCTCAAAGAATGCACATTCCTCGCCAGTTGGGAGAAGATCCGAAGTCAGATCCAGCAAACTAAAGGCAAGACCAAAGAGCGCATTCGATCTCCGCAACAACGTATCCCTCTCTGTCGATACGTCCGACAGCCCTGCGAGCATTAATCATCCAATTTCGTCAGTGATAGTGTCGGGGGAAGAACAAGTCCCAGACAGCCCGTTGGAACATTGCCCCGGCATTGTTGACATTACTCCAAAGAAAAGGATGGCCGGCACTGCTCCAAAATTGAAAGAAGAGAAAAGGGCGTCTTATCGTGTCAGTGCGCTGGACAACGAGACGTTGAGAATGCTTCTTGAGTCACCATGGGCAGTTTCCGGGCTGCCGAGGGAATCGATGGAGAGCACTGCGACAGGAGCAGAAGCTGTAAAAGTCAGGATCAAGCCCAAAATGAAGAGGGATGTCAGGGCTGTGCAAAGCTCGGGAGCGTCGGCCACTAGTAACGACTCTGTGCGGACTGGCGGAGAGGGACACGCAGGGACGAGTGGAAGAATCACGCCCGGACACAGGATGGCGGAGAGGTTCTTGCGAGATAGGAGCATGGATAGTGGGATCAGTGGGACGTCGGGATCGCTGTTGGGATTGAGGGACGGGTGTGTGAGGGAGGAGAGCTTGAAAGATGAAGGATTCGGCAAGGGAAAACTGATGAGGGAGGATACGCCTGCTTTCCTTTGATCGGTATGGATGTATGTCACATTGGCTTTTCACCGGGGTATCTGGACATTGGGGAGGAAACGGGGTGGGTAATGTGGACGCTGGGCTTGCTGGGGATGGAGTGCTTGTTTGCTGGACCATGAGGGGATAGTCTTGTATCAATGCTGTTTATGAATTGATATTTGGTGCTTTTATTGTTTTTGTAGCTTTGTTGAGAGGGTGTATATATATATATACACAGAGACGGTATCATGAGGGCGAATCGAGATCAGGTATTGTACAAAAGTGTTCCACAGCAAGTCAACGCTGTGATGCTTGCTCTACTTCCCCTCATTATTTTCGCCATCGCCCCCTTCCCGGTTTGCCTCCACGCCCTTGTACGGCCGTCCTGCATAAAGCATGTAGCCCTTCTCCTCGATAGTCCCCTTCTTTTCATCCTCATCTGCCATGGCCCTGCCCTGCCCCAAGGCGCCCGTCTCCAGCTGGCCCTGCACACTAATAGGTCTGTTTCCTCGGAATCGCTTGCGCATATCGATCATGCCGCGCTTGCACTCGGCATAGCCCTTTTGCAGCTGCTGACATTGTGTTGGCAGTGTATATTTGAGAGGTGGACGGAGACAGTCGCCGGGAGAATTCCGCTCGACCATTATGCAGTCGCTGTTCTGCAGACAAAAGGCCAGTGCGGCGCCTGGGGGGAGTGTCAGTGGGAATAGTCGGCCGATGTGGTGAGACTGAACGCACGAATGTCTTTGCACGACTGCGGCATGGTGGATGTGTATGGGGGGAATACCGCGTGCTACCGGCTCATTGGATGGATGGATCACCACGCTGTGAATTGAATGAACAGTAGAGGAAAAGGGAAGAATGGGATCAGATGAGCATGATCATGGATACTTTGTGCTTGGTACTTCGTGAAATGCGGTTGTATCTAGCCGACGTTTAGCCGAACCGTTACTTCTCCACCCGTTTTCACATGCCCCCGTTCGTGTCGGCAAGGATCGCTGCCCACGTCATATGAATGCGTTAATCTACAACTGTTGTACAATGGGGGGCTTGTGGCCTGTTCTTTGAAGGGTCTCCTTGCTATAGAAAAGGCACAACAGTATGGCGCTCCATATTCCCTTTCTCTCGCGCCTCCACCTCCGCGAGTACTTCGCCCTAGTCGTCTCTATTGTCCTCATCGCCCTAGAGTCCCTGATCGCCGTCATCACCCTTGCGCTCCCAACGCCTATTATCAACCTCGGATATCGCGTCACACGCCGCCTCTTCAACCATCTCTCCTCGCCCACTTCGCGCCGTAACAGGCAGAAGAAAAAGGGCGTGTGGAGCTCCATCGCCAATGCTTCGGACATCGAGGAACTGTGTGAGCTCCATGGATATTACGTCGAAGAACACGTGGTCCAGACCGGCGATGGCTATCTGCTGGGGCTGCACAGGCTGGGCTGGCGACGGGGAGAGGAGGATATGAGAGTCAATGCTGGCCCGAACAAGGGAGGTGTGAAGAAGAAGGTGGTGTATCTGCACCACGGCTTGCTCATGAATAGCGAGGTGTGGGTGTGCTTAACTGAGAGGGAGCGCTGCTTGCCCTTCGAGCTCGTTGAGCGTGGATATGACGTCTGGGTGAGGAGCTACAGAACCTGACATGAAGACGACCCAGACTGACTGATAGCAGCTCGGCAACAACCGCGGCAACAAGTATTCGAAGAAGAGTGTCCACCATGCCCCTACCTCGAATGCCTTTTGGAGCTTCAGTATGGATCAATTCGCCTTCCATGACATCCCAGACTCCATCGACTACATCCTTAGCACCACACACCAGCAATCGCTGTCCTATATCGGCTTCTCCCAGGGAACTGCTCAGGCCTTCGCAACGCTTTCGATTCACCCTACCTTGAATGACAAAGTCAACGTCTTCATCGCCCTTGCCCCCGCCATGTCGCCCCCAGGCCTCACTTCCGGCATCGTAAACTCCTTTGTCAAAACCTCTCCAGACATTCTTTTTCTCGCCTTTGGCCGACGAGCTATCCTACCGTCTGCAACGATGTGGCAATCGATCCTATATCCACCCATCTTTGTCCGTCTCATCGATGCATCGCTCAAATTCCTGTTTGGCTGGACCAGCAACAACATTACTCCCTATCAAAAACTTGCATCGTACCCGCATTTGTACTCGTACACGTCTACAAAATCCGTCGTCCATTGGTTCCAGATCATTCGCAACGGCGTCTTTCAGATGTTCGATGATGAGGCTCCGAGCCCCATCACTTCCAATCGATCCAAGTATTACAAAGTGGCCAAATTCCCGACCAGGAATATCAAGACGCCGATTGTGCTTGTCTACGGTGGCTCGGATAGTCTAGTCGATATTAATGTAATGCTGAAGGAATTGCCCCCCCATACGATCGCGAAGGAGATTCCCCATTACGAACACCTTGATTTTCTCTGGGCTTCATCAGTTGATCAGCTCGTATTCCCACATGTCTTTGAGGCTCTAGATGATTTTCCCGGCCTAGATACAGTCTCGTTCGAACCCAGGAAGGAAAAGCGCTTTCGTTCACCCGCGCGCTACAAAGGTCTCCTGTACGTATGGAAGAGCGCATTCTGAGTCGATGAAGCACAGGTTTTCGATACTACTCAATGAGCTTTGCTAATTTCGTATATTCTAGGCCCGAATCCGGCGCTCTCCCAGGTCCAGAAGGCGATGATGCAGGCGATGAGAGTTCCTCAGCCCCATTCGCCACACGCGCCAAAAAGCATTCGCAGAGTACACGAAAAAGATCCAACGAGGACATCGAAGGCATACCGCAACCCCAATCGCCCTCATCCATCAAATCGAAAATACCACATCCCGCATCCAGTTATGCCGCTGCCATAGATCGGCATCACTCCCCGACGCATTCCACAACAACATTCCCTCCTCCAGCCGCCAAAGTCCCCAGTACGTAAAACCCCAAGCCTCTCTACTCTATCTCCATAAAACATATATATACGATTTTGACTAACATCTACCCCTAATCTCTAGCACATGCAAACACAAACGTCAAAAGTTCACCTGCCGCCTCGGTGGATGCCTCGCACTCCACCATCACAGCACGCAGCTCCACCTCCCGACCCGAAGGCTGGTGGTCTTCCGACGATGTAGCCGGGACAGGGAATTCCGGTCCGAGCACGCCGACTGCCCAGACGTCGCCTAAATTCCCGCTGAAAAGTAAAGGAGAGCCTGAGAGGAGGGGCAGCTTTGATAGTCAGCGGAGCGGGAAGAGTTCGGGGAATCTGTTTGATGGAAGGGGGATTCGTGTAGGGGCGGGGAGGGCGGTGTCGGGGGTTGTGGGGGGCGAGGGCAAGGGCGAGGGCAGTGCGGGTGCTAGTGCGAATGCGAGCGCGAGTGAGGGGGAGAAGAAGGGAGAGAGGAAGGAGCATAAGGGGGTGGGAAAGGGTAGTGTAGAGTAAATGGGGTGGATTTGACTGGGAGTGTTTGAATTCTACGTGCGGTAGGTAGGGTCTTTCTTGGGTTTGGGGCGAGATCATTGGGTAAGTATTATGGTGGAAGTAGATAAAGGATGCACGGCTATACGTGCGAGAGAATGTGACATACATGATACGGTATACAGTTGTTAAACCGAGTCAAATGAACACTGTTATCTTGTCATCTTCTCTATTCAATATGAGCGGTTGATATGTCTAGATATATGATGGTGCTCGGGTACGTACGTTTGTATCGTGGTTATAAGACATCTTTTATAACTACATCTGTTTCTACATTTACCCGTAGAAAAAAGCTCGGAGTATGGATAAATAACAGATCTGATTCACGGAATCACACTCGTTGATTAGCCATGTGTATGGAATATATCTAGCTCAATCGAGCTGAGGGTTCAACGTACGCTTGATAAGAAGGTAATTGTGATGAGAGCATGTATGGGAGGAGATGGAGGAGTAGATTAGGTTGGAGAAGTAAAGCACACGTTTGTTTATGTAGGTATACTTCGTACACGTAGTAAGTTAGTGCTGCGTTGCAAATGTACATAGAGATATATCTTATCCTTCAATAACATAAATGTTATTATAGTAGTGTTTATCTCGCGTCGGCCATTCTCTCCCGGAGAACGGCGCTTTCGGCGCGGTGTCTACCTACCTACCGGTACACATACATATGTCAAGAGAACTATATGTATATCCATAATGCAAACCCTATCAGTAATACCTATACTACAATGATAGATTTTCCTCTAAAGATCAATCAATCAATCGCCTTTGAAACAAAATGACCGAGCAAGCCAAGGCTACCAAGCTCACATCACCCTCAAACCAACGCTTCGACCTCCGTTCCAGACCAAATCTACCCACATAACTAGATGTAAAATCACGCACATCCACACTTCGATCCACTTCATACCCACACACACCGCGTCCGCATCTCAACGACACCGTTATTTGAACCCGCATACACGATCCTGACACACCATCTCAAGACCAAGACCAAGATTAACAAGACCAAGCTCAAGACCAAGCTCATGGCCAAGCTCAAGCCAAAGCCCAAGCCAAAGCACTCGCTCACGTGCCGCCGTATCGTTATGGATAAGCGCGTGTACGGTCGTTTTCGCTCGGATGCGGATTACCCGTTAGTATGGGTGAGTATGATCGCCACCACTTCGAACAGCACATCACATCCCCCGTGCTCCCCTTACCCCCAAATCATCGCTGGCATCGACGAGCAGCTCCGATATTAGAAAGGATGAGTGTCAAGGGTGTCGCGTAGATGGTTTCCCGACTGCCGAGGTGATATGGGGGGGTTTCGCATCGAAAAGCGAGGCTTGCAGGTAGGTGGTTAGGTAATTAATTGGAATTACGAATGGGATGGTGTTGTACAACAACGTCGCGGGAAACATCGCTCGTGCTCTGCTTTGCAACGCTTGGTGTTGTGTGGTGGATGTGCGGTTGAGTAAGTAGTTAATTGATTGACTGCCGGTGAGTAGGTGCGTCGTTGTTTTACGGAGGCGGCGAGGCGCTGATCTTGAAAAGCTTGGTGTGATATATCCTTGGGGAATATCCAAATGAATGGAATGATGGGTTGACGAATTGGGTTGTGTATTTGACGACTGCTTTTATATTTGTCAATAGATTTGTCGGTTCTTTCCAATCGTCTCGTTCGCACACAGATGTGCACAATTCGCACGCAGATGTGCACAAAATTGTATATTCATCCACCCTACCACCCAAACAAACGCAGTAGGAAAAGAAAAGTAAAGAAAGAGAAACACGAGAAAAAAGAGGAAAAGTAAAGGAGATATAGAAAAAGAAAAAGAAAGAATTCAACTACCAACTCCAAACCAACTTTCTCCCCCCCCCTATCACGCCATCAACCCAAAACCCAACTGAATAACCATACCTACCTATACGAATATATACATATATACATACTACTTTCGTAAGAAAAATATAGCTAAATTAGCAAACAGCTACTGTGGGGGGCGGGGGGGGGGGGGGGGGGGGGGGGGGGGGGGGGGGGCGGGGGGGGGGGGGGGGGGGGGGGGGGGGGGGGGGGGGGGGGGCGGGGG
>JAFISD010000372.1:0-18268 GCA_022560085.1 Helminthosporium solani
ACGTTGGAAAGTGCGGGGATGACTCCACATGTTGTCGAATTGACAGCATTTGATGCTGAGAGAATTAGTTCAAATGTTCCAACGCCTATATATTTACCTAGGATTCTCTTACAAAATGAGTTTCTAGGTACCGTCCTTTTAAAAAAAAACCATACAATGGCTCATCTTCAATCATTTCAAAACCAAGTCGGTTATCACTTTATCAACTCGAAGCTTCTTGATGAAGCTTTCACTGCAGCAGGGGCTCCGGTGTGGTACGATTCACAGAGAGATATTGGAGCCTTTCAGCAACTTATAAAGAAACTCCGGGGCTGAAATAGTGCGTTACTGGTGCAGGAGAAAAAGCATACCACATTCGTTAGGCCCTTGTTTTGTATATTTCTATTTGTAACCAGTCGATCCTTGTGAACAACGCGAAATGATATCATCTCTAGAAGGGCTCGCCCTATAAGAGCGCATTTTCAACACTCCTAAGTAAATAGATGGCGAGCCCCCAAAAATGAGCCTCAGCTAGTGCGCCGGCGAATAAGAAGCGCACGACGCTGGAAGTGCCCTACGGATCCGAGGCCCTGAGAGCATCTCTGGCTCGCTTCTCGACACTCACTACACTATAGTATCTGTATCCCTCTCATTCTGTTTCTTTCCTTGGTTAAGCATGGTGTTAGACACTGGACGAGCAGGTCTCATGGTTGGCTTCTGAACTGGAGAAAGTGTAACATAGCAGTAAGATGTATTCAGCTAGCACGTAGTAACGGCCCATACTCTCAGGGTGCATGGCCATAATAGAAGACACACATACACACGCGCGCGCGCGACAGCTTACCACTGCCGCAGATACTCATGAAAATGTTTGATGAGCCATTATTCTGTTGAGGCAAGATGTAGATTGATAACAAGCTAAGACCTGGGAGACGGTTCTCGTGCGCCCGGATGACAAGACCATCGGCGAATTCTTTTGCCGGTGAACCAATCCTTTCATACTCCCAACAACCTATTCACCCTAAAGCTTCAGCAATGATCTGGTTAGCCTCGAGCTTAATTACACAGTCTTATTCACCTTGCATGGTTGTTGTGTTTTCGTGGTGGTGAAAAAGTTCTTATACACACCTGTGCTCTGTTTCCAGGACGACGTGATTAAGCGTGCTCTACCGGTAGCGGCGTTTTGAGTGTCTTGCGTCAGACCTAGTATGTAGGCAACCACCAACCACCCAACCGTTATGGCAACAACGACACCGCCATTGTCGCCCTCAATCGCCGCTGCGAAGACATTGCGCGTGGAAGGCTGGGTTCAGAAGCTTTCTGAATCGTTCCCAGCCCAGACGGACGTTCTTTCCCCGCCCTCAACGCCTAAAAACCGTTCATCACTAAAGCGGAAGCGTGTGACCTCCACGCCCTATGCCTATACAATGTCGACACGCAATCCCAGCCCCAAGCGACCCAGACGCGATACCGAAACCGAAGTCCTGCCTACCCACAGCGTATCTGCAGTCGGAGCGGCTTCGAGTTCGAGCGCGCTGATGCTCAATGGTACGAATACCTTCAGTCCACCAAGCAGCCAAGCTGGCACCAGAAGCCCTCGCCGAGCAAATAGCCCATCGCGGGACAGTATTGCCGTACTAGCTTCCGCATCCCCTCCGACGATAACGGAGCCGAGCTCAGGGCTGAAGACGCCGCCGCCGCGAAGGGTAAGGGATGTCATGGAGCGGCTGGAGGACGGCCTGGACAGAGGCTGGATACCGGGGCGGTTACGGGAACTAATCGAAGAAGATGCAGATTTTGGATACCAAAGGATCGAGTCTCATGCCTGGGGTAACAGTACGGCGCAGAGCCTCTCAGATCTGGACGTTGACAGCAAGGAGCGTGAAGCACTGGCCTATGTGCTGCGGAAGGTAAAGAAGATTTGGCTGAATGCGCGCATGTGCCAAGCGAGGGGCCGCGATGAGAATGCGTGGTGTATGGATGTGATCCAGCCGCTAATGAAGCTTGCGATGAGGCTGGAAGGGGAGGGGAGATTCTGGCTTCAGAGCGTGTAAGGCATCCTTTGCTTCTCTTCTCTTTTAGCATCCGAATGCTAACATTCGAGCAGACAGTCGCAGGCCATCGCTAGTGAATTTCTCTCTTCCGTTGCTGATGCCTCTGGCAAACCTCGCCTGCTTGACCGCAAAGCCGACTTCACACTCTCCTTCTCCCATATGACATCACCAGGCTTCGAGAACCTATATAGCCGCTTAAGAAACATTGGCAATCCCGTCGTAAGCCACATGGCGGACGCCTTTACAAAGACGACAGCTCTCTTCTCCTGCGTTGAGGTTAAGCCTGCCAGTGGTGATCACACAGAAGCGGAATACCAACTCAGCATATGGATGGCAGCTAGCTTACGGAAGAAAATGCAGCTTGCGCGGCGTGTAGGACTAGTAGACAAGAGCAATTTAGTAGAACCTTGCTTCGCTATCGTTGGACACGAGACGCACGTTTATTTTGCGTACATGGTGTCGGAAGAGAGGGACACGGTGAATATCTTGGGACCCGAGGTTGGTTCCTTGGGTCTCTGTGAGACAAGGAGTGTGAGTGGTATCTTTCGGGCGCTAAGACTTTGGCAAAACGTGATCAGGTATGGAAGGGATGGAGGGAGTGGTGGGTTCTGGGGTAGCTTTATGGGGTTGGTGTTGCAAAAGCTCGCCGGCGACGTTGAAGAACATGGTGCTGCTCTTATTTCTGCAGCGTAACCTTCACCTTAAGAGATGTACATTTAAGCTTGGTGGGATATGGATTGACCTCCACTCTTGAGGTCCAAGACCGATAACGTGTTTGTAGCTAACGCCGCGCTGAAGGCAAGGTCGTGCTCTTTGTCGAACATCTCCTGTGCCGCGGCCAACTCGACTGGGAGCGCGCATATCCATCCCACATTATAGTCTTCGCGGCGTGGTTGGCGTAGCATCTACAGTCGTCACAAGGGGTGAAAGGGCGAAGGTGGTTCTGGAGATAGGCTCTTGAGTGTGAAATTGATAGGTCTGGCTGTCTAGTAGCTTGTTAACGAAGCCTGCCACTGTCTTCCCTTTGTTGCCTGCTATTATGAGCTGAGGCATAGATGCCACTGTCGCGCGCGTGAGCAGCCCGTTAATTGGTCGTGCGAACTAACACTGCAGTCTTTCAATCCGGGGGAGGAGCTGACCGGTGAGAAAATCGCTGCGGCGCACTAATCCTTGTCACGAGGGACATGGGGTGAGAATGAATCCTTTCAAGAACCAAAAATCGATACCGGTCAGCATGGCGGAAGAAACCTACGAAGTTTGCAGGACTAAGAGAAACTACAAGGCAAGAACAATTGGGAAAGGCCCCTGATGCCATAATAAAAGTAGACATACATGGCATTGCCTACAGCATTTACCAAACCATACACCGCTGTTAGATAGTGCAATTGACCGGCTCTTATCCTAACCTTTGCAAACATGAAGAGGTGCTCAGAAGGGGATAAGATATGTCGTGGCAGTGTGAAGGTCTCAACTGCAAGCATCGGCGCAGGTCGCTAGGCAGATTCAGCTGCGCGGCATTACGTAGTGCGTACGTACCTCGCCTTGAAAGGAAAACTGTTCTGTGTCAGTTCCGTAGGCTTGATTTAGCCCTTACTATAATCCACGCCACGATTGTAATTCGACGGTGGGGTTGTTTCATATGATATAAGCAGGTTCAGTATTGAACTTATGTCCTATTGCCATTACTTTGTCCAGCCGAAGGATCGAGCAGGTCTAGCTGTGCTACTCAAGCGCCTGGGTGATCTCAGAATCACGTTTTTGCCACCAAACTCTTTATTCGTTAAGGTCCCTTTTCAACTTATCTGATTGGTTGGTTTAAGGCTGAGAGATTCACGTGATTCCCAAATCACCTGTTTTGACTAGTAGGTCTAACCGTGCTTGCTTACTGCAAGATCCTACCGGCTCCCGCTGTGGATCTCAAGCTACGTGTGGAAGTCGATCTCTTTGAATCTTAGCCCCGCTTCGTAGCGGCCTGATGCATTAAAACACCGTCTAGCTTCACCCAGATCAGAAAAGAATATCGCCTCCAGCACGCGCGCGCGCGCGTGTGTGTCTTCTATTATGGCCATGCACCCTGGGGGAGTGATATTCAACTTGCTTTCTAAGGTCTTTTCTTCTTAGCTTCTACTAATTACGGCACAGAGGGAACAAGGGCGAGACTAAATTTAGCACACTGAACGCGGACTCTTTTTCTTTCTTGGTTGAGCATGGCGTTAGACAAAGGACAAGCAGGTTTCATGGTTGGCTCCTGAACTGAAATAGTGGAGCTCTTGTATGTTTGTGCGAACGAAGCTCAAAAGAGCTCTGGATTCAGAACTTTGCCCAGAAAAATGTTCAAATTTGCATCTTATCAACAGAAGCTTACCGCAAATCTACGAGCTTCCATGCCCAGGCAGCAGAAGCGCTATTCTACCAAAACCCAATTGGTTAAGACGTTTCTGAATAGCCTCCATGCTGCTGAAGAACAAGTTTCTGCCTCGATAACACGACCCACTCTCCAAATGCTGCGTCAAACTTCCCAGTGTCGAGAATTCCTTTGCTTTCTTGTTGGTTGTCTTGGTTTGAGAGGATGATGGAACCGTAAATAAGTTGCTCGGACAACGGTATATTTTGGGGCAGTGCACCGGAGACTCCATATGCTGCTGTAAAGCCTTCACGGAAGAAAACTTCCTGCTATTTTGCGGGCACAAAGAGCACCAAAGACTCGATAATTGTACCCTGCTTAGTGAAAGTCCTTTGCCCGTGGACTCCTGGCCATCTCCAAGCAGCAGCCATCCCTCTAACGTTTCGTCGACCGTCCTCTCAGATGCCGGAGTAGCGACCACAGACCACTCGCTTTCACTGTCGAAAGAACCTGCTTCAACATTACTCGCTGTGGATAACTCAAATGCTGTTGAAGCAGATATATCCGATGGTGAAAGCTCTGGGAGTTTGTGGATGATGCGGTCCGAATCACAGGATTGAACGATGCGGAAGATTTCGTCTCGATTCATTCCTGAACGGCAGCTCCCACTCTCCAAGTGCTGTACTAGAGACGATACCGATGAGAAGCTCCCGAGACATCCCTTCTGCATAGGACATTTCAGCTCGATTGGCCGGTGCATGGCTTGTTGATGTTGTGAGAGGGCTGGAGTAGATCCAAATGTTCGTTGACATTGGAGGCACGCTCTGCTCCTGTTCAATTGAACAGCAGACTTCCGTTTATTTGGCCGGTGGACTGATTTCTGATGCTGCAAGAGAGCCTGAGCAGATCCAAATTTTCGTTCACATTGAATACACACTTCGTTCTTAGCCAATTTAGGGGCAGGCTTCTTGATTTGTTGAAGAGGATTTTGCGGCAAAGACTTGTGATGCGCGGGCCTTGCCATGTGTGCGTTCAAGGCATGGATATCTCTGAAAGAGATATCGCAGTCGCAACATGTGAATTCGGAAGCGTGAATCTCGGTTTGGCGATGGGCGTCGAAGGCGCTTTGACTTTTGAATGGACGGTTGCAGTCTGAGCAGTAACAGTGCCCCGTGACGACGCGGTGGTCATTGAGAATGTCAGGTCGATCACATATCTTGCTGCAAGTGCCACAAGTGCCGGGTTCTTGGCTTTTACCAAGATCCTCCGATACAAGTTCGTGTTTGCACCGGGGCCCGCAGACGTGCGAGGGAAAATGCCCTCGGGCTCTTCGATGCTCTTCTAGATCTATTAGACTAGCATATCGGCGGCCACAAAAACAGGCGGAAACGGATGATGTCGAAGAAGCCATGATAGCAAACGCATTCGAAGCTGAATAACAAAGTAGAAGCTATTATCTGAAATTCGCAAGACTTTTAGAAAGGTATCACGATGGGGATCGGTAGGCTCAACCAAATATATAGACTTTCGCTTACGTTTTCCGCATGCGGGGAGATATCGGATGGACCATTGGGCGCAGTTCAAAGTCGTATCGCTGTCATCACAGAGACGATCATTGGAAGAATTGTTGAAGTCCCTTGTTAGCCCACCGGTTCATTAACCGACACAAGCCCAGCAAGAAAAGCGAGAAGTACGATCAATCGATTTCAACTATAATCACATGTAGCGAGGCATGTTTGAAGTAGAAGAAATGAAAAGGGAACGTTGCACCATCTCTTCAGCCCAACTGTATACACCCAGCAATATCTGCAACAGATTCCCCTCTCGCAGCGATACTGTTATGTGCTGTATGATGTTAATAAGGGTTTCGCGATCATGGGGCTTGAAAATGCATTGTGTATAGAATTAGGAACGGCCTTTAAATTTGGACGCTAGAAAAGCTAGCGGCAATCACTCGTGATATAAAACCCGAATACCCCGCTTTCCGCCAACAAGGATCATTGATTCTAGAGCTTGGCATACGCTGTTGGTTACATGACCGATTGTTCTGTACTCATCTCTAGTAGCCAAGATTCGTTGCGAAACGGTCGATTAGAAAAAGTAACTATATGTGTGATTCACATGGAAGCCGATTAGACTGAGCATAGATCAAAGATGAAGCGATGCCGTCTCCCTATCTTTCTTCGAACCTTCAAATTAATTCACGGCACGACAGATCAGCAGGAGCGGTGCACTCTAACCTTGGTAAGAGCTCAAAGAACTGCTGAAATGACTTAGAAATAGAACCCGTTCCTCGAAGATTGGCGAGAAAATGCGGGGTTATAAAGCGGGCGCCTACATGTTACGCGTTGGCTGGTTGTGGAAGGCTGAAGATGTAATACAGTATAATCATGCTATGGTGTCCAACAGCATTAGCCGCTGGGCTGTGCCGCCTGCATCTCGCGTTGATCTGCCACGTCATTCGAGCAGGCTTCAATAGAAAGGCGAGAAGACGGCAAGTCCGTGGAAATAGTGGCGCTGGTTCTCTTTTCTTTTGACGCGTTATCTAGTGATGCCGAACTAGCATAAGGTGTTGCATATACATCACGCAGTGCTGCTCACGTTGACTTCCATCCCTCTCCCACCGCCTATCATTCTACCGACCTATACCCTTGTATCAAACAAGATTGCACTTCATATTATAGGGGTGCCCGTTGTCGCTGTATAATTCTTGCGATATTTTATCGACTCGATTTTCTCCAACTACATTGTACCCTTCTCGCTCCTACGCCCTTGTCGCACGAGATCAACATGTACTTTGAGTACGAATGCGAGACGTGCGATCGAGAGTTCCACACTCAACGATCCGCAAACCAGCACATGAATGCACTCGATCACTGGGCACCGCAATTCGAATGCCAGATTTGTGATCGAAGGTTCCATAGCCAAAACTCCGCTGAACAACCTATGGATGCTCTAGGTCATTACAAACAGCGCTACTGTCATGATTGTCACAAAGGCTTCCAGAACTCGAATGCTTTGAAAATGGTAAGTTCTCTGATCCTATGACCATAAGACGTTGCTGAGAACAGTAAGCATCTCAACTCAAGTTCCATCGCGGCAAGAACGTATCGTGTCCCTTCAGTAAAGCGCTTTTGACCTCGGCAAGTGGCCTTTCGCACCACCTCGAGAATAAGTCATGCACACGAGCCGAAAACCTCAATCGGGATACAATTTTTCGGGCCATCAGGCAGCGTGATCCCGGTGGCTTGTTGACGAAGAAGCTGATCACGTACCGTGACTCCGACATCGAGAACGTCGCGACGAATGCCACATGGAACGGCTCCGGCTATGAATGCTACCTCTGCCACCGAGAGCATGGCACTCTTCGAACACTGAACCAACATCTAAACTCGCCGCTTCACTGCGAAAAGTTGTATCATTGTCCAAATCGAACATGCAGCCGCGAATTCGTCAGCCTAGCATCGCTTTTCAATCATCTCGAAAGTGAGAGCTGCCGGTTTATGCGGTTCGAGAAAGTCCAAGAGAAGGTCCATAATGTCATTACAGGACGACAGAAGTTGCTCGGCTTTGCATAGTCACAATTCTCAAACGTTCGTCGGGATCTCTCGTACGATGAAGCGTGATGAAAGCGAGCCCCTAGTTATCAATCAAATCCTGATTATACCACACACCCCAGAATTTATCGCTGCCATCTGCTCTGTCTTGGTTGCAATCACCCCTAGTATCGCAATGATACGCGAGACATCGTGATCGTTGCCAGCCACGAGAGACATAGCAAGCCTATGGTGAACGGTAGCGATAGAGGTCGCATGTACGATATCCTAGATCTTGTTATCAGACCCTACCGAATTCCGCTTATCAGATTCACGATTGCCGGTCTGGGACATGGTACGTTTTCCTGAGCCCTACCTCTGAGCTCCTAGTGTTTTGCGAAACGAGTCATGACCGTCACGGGATTTAGCCATATTCATATCCTATCCAATCATGTACCTTCGGATACGACGTTATAAGAGCTTCTGGCACCAATCAGAGCTAACGTAAAATACGGCGTCATGAGCGGGTATTACATATTCCATTAACAGGAATCAGTTTTGGGGGTTTGCACGATCGCTCGAGTCGGTTCCACACTTCTGCGCTTACGGAGAACCGTTCTTCGATTTCGAGTATGAGAAAATACATGAACTCTCGATTTCTGCCGCCGCTACTGGAGGCACCCTTTCCATTCAACTACCGCAAATTAGTCCTGGTGCGTGCAGCCTGTGTATAAACCGGAAACTTCAGGTACACGCTGGGCCAGTTCAGGTTACCACCAAAGATAAACCACCCAGTTTTAGCGAGAGAATCTAGCCTCTTTCGGAAAATCAAGCGTCACAACGCTTACTTTTGCCAATCAAGTAAGTCTGCAAGATGAGCCGCCCTGGATATGGACTACCCGAATAAAGCTGCCAAACGTCAACGCGCGTAACTTAGATTAAACCGACCCTAGCCTAGCGTGACGAAGCGGCCATTTCCTTTCAATCTCTTCGTTCTGATATCAGATTGAAGCCTTGACTCGTATTTGAGCTTTGTCTTTCGAACGTGCTGAGCCATCCTCGCGCTCAGCCCACCATCATATTTGTTAGCTGATCCAACGTAAAGATAGCGGTTGCTAGCCACTGAGAGAACAGGCCATCGATGGCATATTGAACGATGACGGGTCTGTGTACCAGGTGCTGATAGCTGTGTTTAGCCCGCCAACTACAGTGTAGTGATGTCTCTATTTATCATTGATGCATAGACATAGACTTGACATCATGACTGGATAAATAGTATCGAAATCCATGCTCCACTATTCTGACAACACCACTTTTTGGGATGAACAAGGATCCGTCCTCCGCGACTTCGGCTAGATTTAAACTAGTGCTAAGTATCGAGCCAGTCATATGGCAAGAAGATATGATCATTCCACATACCGCCCATTCTAGCGGTACATAGGTAACCATTCTTGTCAATGAATGTAATACTGTCTGGAACATGGTCTCCATTAGAGTCCACTATCTTGGAAAACCCCAGAGACGTACCTATCTGTTGTGTTATATCTTTTGGAAACCCCCTCGGGGCGATTTCATGGTGTGTATGATGAGTAGGATCAACATCTACGGTACTGACAAGAAATAGGTCGAGGACATTCGACAGGCCTTTTCGTGATGCTTGAACCAGAAGTTGCGATCCGTCGGGGGATGCAAATACACGGGCAATCATGATCTGTGGAAGGCTTACGGGATCGTTTGGTGTTAGCCTTGTAGGATTTGTCGGGTAGGAAACGTTGAAGGTTGCAAGTTGTTTCAAATCTTTCAATCAGAAAACGAAAAAATTCGACGGCCCAAATCCGAGAAGAAGGTCTGGGTTTACTGGATGGTTGGTCCGTCTTTCGCATCCAAGAATCTCCAAGAATCGGGTTTGTTCATAGCTGGTCCGAAAAGCCCACGTTCTAATTCCAGTTGGCGAAGCGACCAATACTAAGTTTCCCGATTGGTTGAAGAGAAATTGAGAAGGTTTCTGTCCCAGTGTCACTCTGAAGATCTGAGATGGATACCCATTTTGAATCTCATTGATAGAAAATGATGGTGAAACGTCGGCAATTCCAAGGAACCTTTCATCGTCACTCCAGGCGACGTGACTAATGGCGATGGACGGATTGTAGGACTTGGCAACAATTTGACCCCCACGCGAATCAAAAAGCTCCCATTCACCGTGGGAATGAACGCTGCAGTACACGTTAGTCCGTGGACCAACCGCAAGTGCTTCTATAGGGGCGAAGGTCGCAGTTGAAGTGAGCCTTTTTGTAGACAGGCCTCTTGCTCGTCGATGCATGTAAATTGAGAAGGCAACTGGGTGCCCAGACATCACAACCGTTTTCTTGAAGGCCATAGATCCTGCATCCATCTGGACTGATGTTGAGATCTTTCAAGCCATAATGAAGTCGTATCTCATACACCAAAGAGAAATCGTCTGTTTTCCAGATACGCAAAGAGCTATCAGAATGAACTGTCACCAGAAACAGCCCGGGAGGACTACTCTTAATACTGACAGTATCGGAACCAACAATCCGGCGTCGAACGTGAGTAGTAATGTCCCAGATCCAGGCTGATCTGCTTTGGACAGCCAGAAGTTGATTCGTTGCTGTCCAGTCTATCGTAGAGACAATAGCGTGGAACGGTTTTTCGTACGTGTAGATCGAAGGTTGAGGATTGGGCGAACTATTACTTGATAGGCTCCATATATATATCGATCGGCTGCCGAAGGAAGCGGCGAGAAGAGTGGAATCCTGATTGGAAGCAGCATCGGAGAGATTCTCTGATCTCCGTCGTATGCTCCAAATTTGGATTTGACGAGTTGGCCTTTGCTAGTCACCTCTTGTAAAGGGAATCTCCAAAGCTCGCCATTCTTAGTATAACATAATATAGCAGTATCTTTATTGTCGAGAACCAGGCCTAGGGCCACGTGGATAGAAGGATTGTCAAACTCCCAGGTGAAGCTCCTTTGCAATTGCCAGACGGTGACCTTCCGAAAGCCTATCGCTGCAAGCATATGGCCTGAATTACTGAAGCACATACTTCTATGCGCTTTATTCATAGTATTGGCGGGGTTCTGAGTAGAAACAATGGATATTGTACCTGTGGTTGAGAAGGATGAGATTGCAATGTGATGGTTTGTACAAGCAAGTCCCAATGGGTTCGACGGCGTTGTCAGGCTTGCCAACGAATCATCCCAAAATCCTGGATTCGTGCCACCGTTGATAACGCGGAACGGTGCGTGCCGACGCGATGAGAGATAGCAGATTGCCGACATCTTTGGGCAAAATTGAGGCACCACTTCGAATATGGCACTCGGAAGCCGCGAAAGATGGCCGCCGAACCTTCGATAAATGTTGATCAGCTCGGTAGCCCAGGATACCCAAAGATCCTCAACTGGACGTGATGGCTGAAAGTCATTCAACACTGCGGATACAGGCACTAGAATATCTAACCGACCCTTCAGTGCTAGAGCGCGGATCCATTCCATTACCGTATCGGTGCCGAAGAAGGTCCCAATCCTTTCCAGTGACTTGCTGCTTGCACCTGCTGTTAACTTGGAGAGATGGAAATGCCAGGACACGATGGCATAATCGACAAAGGGCGGAAATTTCGATCCACCACCCTGATCTTTCAGCGTGCACAATATAGCCTCGAGGCAGGTAGCAAGAAGAACTTCGTGAACATCGGGTACTGTGTCCAATACGAGATTCTCTGCTTTCATCAAGAATTGCCGAGCAGTTCTATGGCTCAATCTCAATACGGATTGGTCATCGACATGGATAAATGCGCCGCAAAGGTGGGCCAAATCAAGGGCATGCAGCCATTTGAATCCATGAAAATACATACCCCGTTGTATGCACCTTTGACGGCGAAACTGATCAAGCTTACCACCTTCCTAGATCTCCACGCGTTGTATATATGCTCTTGGTATATGTGCTGCGTGCCATGTGGCCTGCATTGGATGGTGGTGGTGGCTAGCTCATCTGATGCCAGCATCAGATCGATCGTGCTGTGATTGCTGCCGTCGCTCCACGTTTTTGTGCCCCGGGGAAGCAGACTGCACAAGCCATATTCTTCCATGAGGTCAATGATCAAATTAGCCTCTCCTTGCCTTGCCGCTGATATGTCATCGCCATCCCAAAGCTGGTCTTGTCGATTGAAGTCTCCTGCTAGGATAATGTCTGTCCTTGTGCGGATCCGATTTCGGGTCTCCCGCACCACGTTTCTGATATTGTCTACCGCCTCATTTAGTGCCTGCAGTTTGCCCCCCTCGACATATACCGACACGACCAACACCGCTCGATCATGCAGCCGTAGTACGGCAGCTATCAGGTCCACAAAGGGGTACCGGAATTTACTCAGATTCGATGTCTTTGCGGACCCACATCATGCTTTGTATGGGCCATCTACCGCCTGCTTCGGCCGTGGGGGTGTATTTAGTCCAGTGGGCGTGTGCGTTTGGGGTGGTGATCAGAGATCCTTCGTTGTTCTTCCATCCGTGCCGTTCTGATAGGGCGATCACGCTGAAGTCTTCAAGTTGCTCATCGTTTATGATGCTGTGTTACACCATGCTGCGTTTCCTAACGTTTAGCTGGTAAATTTGGAGTATTCTACTCATAAACGAGCTAGGTAAAGCACTCGACAAGGGAAATCAACGATATTGGAGACGCATATCCTCGGAGAAGACTGTCGAACTGATACTCTCCGCTTCCTTGATGTTGTTGGGGTAGGTGAATTCCCGGTGGAAGGAGGTTTGGAGTCGGTGGAGCTCCTCGTAGCCGAGATCAGGCGCGGGCTTAGGTTGGCAGGACGCGGCTGGAGACCTGCCTACTTGTCAACCGGGAAGTAGATGTTGCAGAAGCGTACCGCCCACGGAAGTCAGAGACAGCGTTGTGCCAAGGATACCTGGGGGCCTCATAGCTGCTAGCCGAGACTGCAAGTCAACATCGGCGTGTCGCGTACCTCGCAGTAAGTACGAAGTGTACAGCAGGCGCGAGGGAGAGACCTTGTGGCTGGTTTATACGCGCAGGATGAGATACGAATCTTCAACAGCATCTCCGATGTCTGGTGGATCACTCACCAACTGGGTCGATGAGCGAGCCAGCCGTCAGCGTCGTTCAACATGCCGTTGGGTTCACCGACACAGACGGCTGTGAAGTTCCATCGCGCGTCAGCCTGCCAGACCAGACCGCCTTGCTTAGCACATTGCTTGCATCGATCGGCAGCACCGTTTCGATCGTCTGACGGTCATCGTCCAGCTATTTAACGCAAACCGCCATCGTGTCGCACGTCCGGTAGCACCACCGCCCTCTTGCAACCATGGCTTCCCACCAACCACCCGGCCTCACCGAGATGACTCTGACCCCTCAGGTACTGCTATACATATGCGACAGCACCCGCCCGTAGATCCTACTGACTATGGCACAGGAGCTCGATTACCAGCTGTACAGTCACATGACAAAAGTCTGTTCGCCGAAGCGAATTTCAACCATCCTTTTACGTCGCGATAAACCAGCAACAACGCAACAGTTTTACAACGATTTTATTGTAATAATAACTTATAGCGTATCTTTCTCTAAATAAGCTTTAAAACCAGATCATTACTGATTATGTTGCCACAGTGTGCTAAATTTAGTCTCGTGCTTGTTCCATCCGTGTCGTAGGTTAATCGTTCCGCACAGCTGCAGTTTTTCTCGTCTTATCAGGCGGCTGCCTTTTGTGAGACCAGCAACTGATTGAAACATTGAACCTGGTTTTTTTGGCAGTCGCGTAATTTCTTGTCTCACCCTTTCCGAGCTAACATGGTTCAGGAAGCACTGGTTGTTCCAATTGCGATCATGCAAAATCATGCCCGGGCACCGTTTTTCGATTCATGTTGCAATCAACTTTGACTAACTACCAGCTTTTTAGGAGTCTTAGCACAACCAATCACATCAGCGATACAAGACCACGGTCAGGCAAGCCGAGCCGCTGAGCGCAGCGGAGAACAGGCTTCCTCGTTTATGCAGACGACGTGGAGGGCGCTAAGTGGTCTCATTAGATGGGGTATGTTCTACTGAATAGGCGCTCGGATATATTGTACTGTCTAGCGGGAGGTACTCCGTACAGCTTATTCAGAATATAAACCAACTAAGATCCGCTAACTTCATTCAAGAGCTAGCAACAGAGTCTCTATAATATCTGGTTTTCGCAATGGCTAAAAAAGTGAAGGGCACTGCTTATTCCCTTGATGTCTATCTTCAAAATCTTGGCGTTTTTCGCGTTGCCAAAATATTTTTCTCATTGAACAAAAAGGTAAAAGATAATATCGTACGCTTGAGGCGTAGAGTGGAGTTGAAAACTTGAATAGGGTACTTGTTGCGTGTTTAGATCTGCATCAGGATCGAAAACTGGACCCAGATGCTGAGCTTCACAGCGGAAACAAAAAAGGGTCCTCGGATCCCGTGGGCGCGACACGCGATGCCTTACCTCAGCCTTTGCCAAGGCGCTAGTGCAAAACTCCTCCGGCATGGATGCTCCAGACCTTACCTCCACCTCTCCGCCTTCACCGTCACCTCCGTCTTCACTCCCCTTCTCTCTTTTGTTGATTTGCACTCTCCTAAATCTTTACGCCTCCATTCATCTTTCCATATGATAAGCATCGACGCCAACTCGTAAACTGCTGGTGCCCCGAGTCCCTTTCTGCCTGTTGGCTCCCTTCAGCCTACTATCCTTGCGAATTTCACAAGGCTCTGCACGCAGAGGCTGTGGCGTCACTCTGCTTCACCGCCGACACGCTGAGTTTCTACGCTGCGGAGGGTAGTTCTTTGAACAGCCAAGGGGTAGTAGGCTGCGACGGGACTGGTGATTCCGAGGTGGTTGGGTGTTGTTTGACCAGAGTCAGGGCTGCTCCTCGCGCACGACGCGATCAAAGCCCGGGTGGGCGGGCTTCTCCGCGTGCTTGCGGAGGGTTTTTTCTGGTGAGTTCATTGGGTAGCGTCAGATAGGTTCGGCTTACAATGGCACACAAATTCCTGCTGCGGAATACCCCGGCGTTTGCATTCTGTTCGAGTTTTGAGGGACCATACTCGTGTGTACTGCACATCAAGCACTCTGAGTCTTGTGGGGAGGCCAGCATTTACCTCGCCTTCCGCATCCACGTGCGCGGCTCCGAAGAAGCCCAGCCTTTCCAGCTGGCCTATGATGCTGATAACTGGAAAGCCCTAGGTCTCTTCCCCGTCAACAGAGGCCTGGACGAGCATCAACTCGCGACGATCCGGTGGAGGGACACATCCCCTGATGTGATGACTCTCTCTCTCGATTTGCACCAACCCTGCACCGTCCGGTGCCCCCCCTCCTTGGGCTGCATAGCGGCAAAGCCAGGCCATGAATCTCATTTCGATCAGCTTCGACAGCTCGCTAGCGCAATCACCGTGGACCTGCTTTTCAACATTCACTACCTTAACCAGAACCATGCAGCCTTCCTCCAGCTCATCAGCCGCTCGCGTGATCTGACTGGCGTTCCTGCCAAGGCATACAACGGACCGTTGTCGAGGCAAACAGATTGGACCGTCTTCAGTCCCCTCGAAGATAGCGTACCCGGCGCCCCCCCCCTCATACGCTGCCGCATCTGCCAAACCGTCTAGACCAGGTAAGTGGCGTCGTTTGACTTTGGCACCGAACACCAGCTCACCTGCGCAGACACAGGCAGTTTGTCGTCCACGCGGCCGCCTTCAAAACGCCGACGCGTTCTATCTCCTGCATCCTACCCCGTATCATCGCCAACCGCCCCTAGCTTCGTCGCAGGTTCGGCAACCGAAAAGGCCACCACGACAACGGCCTCGCCCAGTCCCCCGTCTACGCCCCTCCACGCATCGGAACTTGAACATATGGTGAAAACCACGATCGAGGCAGTGCTCCCTGGTGCCCTGGCTCAACTGTTCGCTGTCGATTCTTCGACCTCGGACCCTACAGCTACTCCCTCCATCGCTACTCGCATAAGCACGCGCATAGCTGCTGATGCTGGAGAGCGGCTGCAGGTGACCTATATCCGGAAGCTCGATAAACTACGCACAGACACGCTTAACGACGCATACGATGTGCGGGTCACGGCTGGCAACGAATTTTTCGAGGAGCTTGGCGATCACAAGGCGGACTTGACGATTATAAAGGAGGAGAGTATCACAGAATTACGCGACCAGTTAGAAAGCACGGTAAAAGAGCTTACCGAGACAGCAGAAGCGATCAGGGTTAAGACGAACGCAGAAATGCGGGAGTATGCCGGGGAGCTTTGCATCGAGGCCTGTGATAGGCTTGGTGACGCCATGGTGATGGAAAAGGCGAGGTGCATGCGGCGTATAACGACGGGATGGGTTGCAAGACAAGATGCACATGCTGGACAAGGTCGGCGGGCAGCTTCGTTGCCGTTGTGAGTGCAAAGCGGCCTCCGTGGCTGTCATGATTATATGTGGAGTTTTTATGATACCACCTCGAATTCTACTGGATGCACGTTCCTAGAAGCGAGACCCATTGACTCCCGCTGTGAATCTCGAACTAGCCGCAAGTTGAATCAAAGCTCCGCCTGCCAACACCTCACGCTCTTTTGTCGCAGCCTCGTGCTCAACACGATGTCTGACTCTACCACGCTAGAAATCGCCTCCAGGGCAAGGTCAGGGCAGGAACGGGTCGGCCATCATCCTGTGAGGTGGCAACACAAAGTACCGCCTCACACAAGCTGCATCTCAAGGCGATGTGTAAGCGAATTAATGTATTTTCATTATACCGTTTTAGTGTCACATCTACAGATGCCGCTTTAATGAATGCGCCAACTACAACTCCTTCCCTTCAAGATTCCTCCTGCTCCTGAATTTCTAGGGCTTCAAGCTGCCATGCTATAAGGACTTTGCGAGATGATACCATGTTAGGATGCTGAGGGCCAAAGACTACTGAGCCTAATTTGCAGCAGTCTTCCAGTAGGGAAATAGCTCTGCTCGTAAAGCCACGACCCTTGAGCACGGACCTGTCTATCAAGATATGAGGATTGATTGATAGATCCAGTCTACGATCTATTCAGTATCTACACTCCACGATTCGAGGCCTTTGTTGGCCAGGGGTTCTGCGTTCGTGACGGGCGGTGAGGCTTCTCTCTTCCGCCTGTCTTTCGCGCTTTCGTGACAACAACTCGGGCTCTAGTGGAAGTTGATATACCGTTTGTCACGCGGGAATGTAAAAAACCGAGCAAGTAAGCGCCAGACAAAGACATGCTGGTTTTCTATCTTACGTAGTACAAGCCTCCGCACCTGTCCTAACAACCACTTGGTACAGACCTCAAAAATATTCATCATCAAAGCTCGATTCTTTCATTTGATTGGCCAACTCGCAAAGAATATCGCGAAGGGTGTGGATATCCTCCAGTTTTTCAACACCCATATCAATTCCACGAGCTAGCTCGAGTGCTTCCGTAATGTATTTCTCCGGCCCCCAAGCCATGCATGTGGCACTTCAGGCTCCTGAACAGTCTGCGAAAGCTTTCCACCACGCTGACGAATTCCTTGTTCCAAAAATCGGAAGTGAAGCTTTGAGCGCTGGCAAAGACCGAAGATACATTTATTTTTCCTGTATTTCGCAAGGCATATATAGGAATTTGCGCAGAGAACAGGATCATCTCGCATTGGCCAAGATTCGTGGTCTACAACGCAAAGAGGCGCGCTCGCCCACCTTAAGACGAGTCATCCGACCTATTCACGACAGAGAACGTATGGGTCGCAGCATCATACAAAATCCAGCGCTTGAACTGGACCGTGTCAACCATGCACAGGGAAACGTCACGAGATGGACTTACAGTCGATAATTGATGCCAGAGGTGAAGCACATTCTTGTCGTCGACACGGCGAAGGGCGAGAGAGAGCGTATTCGTTGTCAATAAGTAGGCTCGGGAAAAGGTATAATCGCTGGATAGTTTGTCGAGTGTGGCTGTGATTTCGCTTTCAGTGATGGTACAATATGTATCATCTCGGTCCCTCTGTTTGCTGTAAAGGTTAAAGACCTGCCTGAGGATGGAGTCATCACTGCCATAGTCAAAAAGGCCCGTGAGATTGATAATAGCAACATATACGCCTTACTCTTTCCATTTTGCTGTCACACGGCTGATATAGTCATCGAGCTGACCATGAAAGGTAAACATAGCATCTTCGAATTTATCAGCCGAGAGTTTGCCAAAGAGAGCCCCGTGAGCCTGGATGAAGCTAGTGTCCACGGGTGAAGCATAGGAATATGATACGTTGGAGTGACCAAGATAAGGATCCAGGAGAGTGAGAATTGACTCACGCGCGCTCGGGAATGTCCTTACGCAA
>JAFISD010000373.1:0-18214 GCA_022560085.1 Helminthosporium solani
ATAGTAGAGAAAAATTATGTTAAAGAGTATAGGTAGTAGTAGTTAGTATTAAGCTAAGTAAGGCCTAGTTTGTAAGAACTAGGCATGTGAGGCGAGTAGGCTATCAGCTATGTGGCTATGTAGATGTTACTTAAGCGCCTGATGAACGCTGGCGATGACGACCAAGAATATACGGATTATCGACTAGTATTAAGTTGGAATAGCTCTGGGCAGTCTATTGAGTAAGTAACTCAAGATGATGGTGACGATTCCAGTCAAGCTAGGACAGCTGCCAATGTCACTCCTGTACCATCGGACGTCTCTTGGGTTGACATCACTGCCGCGTTTTCCGACTCAGAGAAGGTGCATGCAAATGAAGTTGTGGAACCTAGGCAATGGAGCATAGACAATGACATCTCACAGGCGACGTCAGAGTTTGTACTACCACACATGAGCGAAGAACAATTTTATTACGGAACGGTATACTTGCATGCTCGCTTACAATGCCTACACATATACTAACTGTGACCATGACTACTGTCCGGTTCTAGGCCATTGTCAAACCTTCTTGAGAAAAAACGAAGAACAATATTTGATCGTCTTCCAAGGTGAGACTAACTTCATAGAAGGGAATGTGCAACTAGAAACGGCCCTAGCTGTAGTATTTGAGCAACTGGATCAACTAGCTTTCGAGGTTTCCGTTCCTATTGAACCTGTCTGTGACACCATTGAACGCGCTACCAGCGAGAAAGACGCAATTGTTCGAATGATCATCAATACACATGGGGTTCTCGCACGACTCTTCAGGGTATATGCCAAGAGCTTTCCAAACACAAGGTGTGTCTCCAGTGGCCTGGCACGTGCCTGGCTACATCAAAGGGAGCCTAGTCTACGACAGTTCTCACATGCTCAAGCTAGCCGACTTCCAACTGCCGTTCGAACATCAGATGGAAGGACTTCAAGAAGAGAAGCAAGCCGAAAGTGACTCGCAAAAGGCAGAGGCTTTTAACGAGACTATTTCGACTACTTACTCTTCCCTCACGCGTGACCAAACATTGGTGAGTTTAGTGGGCGATGATTTACTAAATACGGAGTTTCTTGAATAAGTATCACGGGAAGATGATTTCAAACTACGTGCTACTTATCTTGAAACCACCAGAGGCGAGCGTTCGAATTTATGATGCTGCGAGAAAGCGGCCCAGTTCGGCAAGAAAATTGTCTATAGAAACCTAGTGAGAGTGAAGGTAGACATTGGTAAGCCATTCCAATCACAGCGTTTGTCGACCGCTAATGTTAATGACTGTTTGCGTCCTGTGATAATTAAAAGACTTTGTAAGTTTTCCTAGTATTCTTTCACTGGATCGAATAGTTTTTTCTCACTTTCATCAGCACATGTTGAACATGCGAACACTGGTGGAGAGTACTTGGTGACCAAATGGCAATGGGGAAGACTTTGAGTATTCTCGCTCTTACACTCAATACTCTTCTCCATGCTTATGATTAGGCATCTAAGACCCCTGAAGCAACGACCAGTCAAGCAACACACAAGCGATCGAGCACAACATTAATTGTAGCACCTTCAGACCGTACATATACCCTGTTTAGTTCTCACTTACGCCAACTAGATGTTAATAGTCATGATTAATGAATGGCTACAAGGAATGGATGTGTAGGTCAACCTTGCTCAACACTACGAGCAAACACTGATATTCTCAGGAATTTTGATCAACGCGTCTGCAATTTCATAATAACCATCAAGTATCATGACCAACGTCGCTAAACCCACCTTGAAAAGCTTTGTGCTGCTGATATTGTTCTGACTACGTACCCTACTCTGTACTCCGACTTCTCACGAGAAGGGAATCCAATGCATGATTTGGAGGTATATCTAGTTGTTCTCCACGAGGGCATGTCAGCTGATTACAAATCTCTGTTTGAATAACCCAGTCATAGCACACATGATTCGGAGACAGTCTACCGTCTGGTATCGTACTGTAGATAATCTCAAATCGCAATCCCACCCCATTGAAACGCCAATACAAAATCGACTAAAACATATCGAATCCTTATTTACTTTCACCAGGATAGCCCCATTAAACCGCATGTCAAACATTCATAAGTACATCGCTACGCCTTTCGAAGGAGGCAAGTGCCGAGACATGGCTATCGAGAAGTTTACTCGACTACTAGACTCCCTGTGCCTCCGGTGAACAAAAGCTTTGCTCCGTCTTCCCGATCCAAATAGCCGCGTGCAAAATGTTGGATATTCTCCAGAAGAGAGCCTGCAATACGATCGAACCTAAAAGCCGATGATGCGAGCAGCTCGTAACAAGATCAGTGGATTAGCACAGAAGAGCGCATTCGACCTATCCCAAGTCCAGCTTCGGCTCCGCATTCTATGTAGCCACGGAACATTTCAACAGGCGTTTTACTGGACTCGACGAAAGACAAAACTGCAGGATGGGAGAGAGGCAATTGAAGCAATGAAAGAAGTTACTCACTCCGTGTACCAGTCAACCAAGCCTCTCCTCCGCTCTAGCTCGATGTTCCGCATAGCCACCGAAAATTTCGTGCATGTACTATCTTTAGAGTGTCTAGAGGGGAGTATATCAAACGCTTCATTGCGTGTAATCGCAGAATGTCCTCTGTACTTACCGACAAGGACTCAAATCAACAGATGCCCAAAGGTTCCCACCAACCAAAAGACAAACACTACTTCCGGCCGCAGAGAAGACTATATAAAATAGAAGCCTTATTATCAGATGTAAAAGTTGATCTTTAGACTACGAAAAAAATAAGTGCATGGTCGCCATCTCTTAACCAGATTTCCACATCCACCTATCGTCATGTCAACGTCATATTTTCTTCCTCGACCCATACACTGAATCAGTACATCTAAACAGCCCCATATGTATATACATACATCATCGCTAATGACATACCGTGACGCATGCAGACTCAGTCTCGCAACAGCGAATCGCATCTTTATCGACGAGCCCAATAGAACCCTAGCGTAGAAAACCAAGCCATTGCGCGCGCGCGCCCTTGAGATCAGCCAGAAAAAAAAAGTCGTGTTGACACGGAATGTGGAGAAGGTATGTAGTGATTTTTGTGTATATGTTGATAATCATGGTCGACTTTTAAGTCATGGGATATGCTCTCGTTGCAGGATAAGAAGTTTGACATGGCGGCTGTAGCGAGGGCGGGGGGGGAAGTTTGATATCTATGTATTATTGTTGTCTTTCGGGACCTGTTGGTAGTTCTATTCAGTGTTATCTTAGGATATCGGCTATGCTCCGTACACATCAAGTTATATAGTTCGAATATGAAACCTTTCCCTGATAGGAGGGATGGAGATGAGATTGCATTAAAACATTCTACTGCTGCGATATTCATAGCTCTTGAAGGGAGGCGCGATGTAGCGTTTACATTTACTGGGTGTTGAGACCGAGGGCTGTGATGCGTTGGAGTAGGCTTGTGTATGTAGTATGTAGTACGAGAATGAGGAGGAGAGGGAGGAGAGGGGAGATTTTTAAGTTCTTCGATATAGCGGAATATATGTGGTACGAGTATTGCACGGGTTATTGCGTGTGTATGTGAGTGCGGATTTGATAATCGGTGTGAAATGCGAGATGTTCACCGTTGTGCTTATTTGTGGGCAGTCTTCTTAACGGGACTTTGGGGTTAGTGGCTTCAGAGAGTGCTTCGATGGAATGTGTGATGCAGTACAGTGCAGTGTTGTAGTGGTAGAAGCTACTTTGGCGATGGTATATTCTGTTCCATCCGCTTGTCGTGCGTATCACAAGACACAAACTACAAAGCCATGTTAAAACTGTCGCTTGTTGATATTCAAAGGCACAGGAGTAGATAGGGATATTGTAGCATTATCTTCATTGCCGTAACCCATTCTCCATGAAGGGTGGAGAAAACGCGGCGGGTTTTTAGCGCCAAGACATATATTCCCTAACTGGTCTAACTAACTACATAACTTAACTACAGCACGACCAGGAATAACAACCAGAAGAACCAAAAGAAAACCAACCACAACAACATCATCATCATAATCATAATCATAAAAAAAAAGAGAGAAGAAAAAAAAAGAAATCTAGCAACATTCTAGACCAAAAAAAACCCCAAAAATCCAGACCAAAAGAACAACCACCCCATCCCACCCACCAAACCCGCCCCCACCCCAACCCCCATCCCCAACCGTATCCAAACCCAAACCCATTAACGAAGAACAAAAAAAGGAAGGAAAAAAATCCCTCACAACCCTATCCTTACCCCCCCGCCAAACCCCAAACCCCCCACCATTCCTCGCAGCCCAAGAAAAAAAATCCACAACTGCCGCAAATGAGCCTAGCATCTAAAACGCCCTCGCCCCCAGACTCCCTCCAGCCCTGTTCGGCCCCCGCCTCCCCGCATGCCCGCCTCCCCGCAAACGGCGCAACGGGTAATAGACAGCAGTTCGGGCGTTTAAGAAATTGGAGGAGCCATTGCGAAGGGTGACGGTTAATGTACAGGGATGGATTGAATGGGTCAAGGGGGAGGCAACGATCAAGAGATGGGGTCCGAAGCGGGGTGTTTGTCTTTGATGGGGAGTGGTGGTGGTGGTGGTGAGACGTACTGTGGTGCAGTTGGGCTCTGTGGGTGATAGGTGGTGGGAGTTATAGTATGGGGTTGGGGGGTTGACTGAGTAAGTGAGTAAGTGAGAGAGTGAGTAGGTGAGTGTTGGGATGGGGGGTAGATCCGTGTTTTAATTACGTTGGATACGGTGTCTTGTTTAGGTATGGGGTAGTAGGACTTTAGCTCTTCTGTTTTTGTTGGGACTTTGAGGGATTCGCGGGTTGGTGTTGTTTGGATCGCTGTGGTATTTGTATTTGGCTTGAATTGGTGCTTGTTGATGGGGAGGGGTGGTTGGTTGTTTTGCTTGTCATGTCGTGCAGAATAGGCCTTGTATTTCAACTCTGTATACCAAGTTGACATCTTGATAGTTCTCTATACTTTGTTAGTTCTTCCAATTAATCTACACAGCAGCGAAAAACGACTTCTCCACCTCCGTGATTTGAGAAATGTCTGGAATGAATCAGAGTCAAGTCCCCCCCCCCCATCAATCAAAGACGTATTTCAAATAACTACCGCCACCTCGTTTCCGAGAAAGCTTATGAACGGGTAGGATATACACATGCACTCACGAAAAAGCCAGCTCATCACAACTGTTTGTTTCCCCGTTCATCCCTGGGGGGAAGGATGGGGGAGGGCGTGGGTGTATCGATGATTCTTCCAATCCGGTGCTGGGATCGTATGGCTTGTTGATATCGAACGAAGTGCCGTGGAGTGCAGTGAAGTGAAGTGATGAAAGGTGATGAAAATTGAAGATCATTTCTCCATCTCCAAAAGACATGGGGAGGTGGTAGAGTCGAACCGTGAATATAAACCTCAGTCCTGATCTAGCCCGGTATCTACGATCGGTAAGTGATTTTGATGGGATGGGTAGTCATCGTCGTCGTAGTCGTCGTCGAGGAGCGTGTTTGTATGAGTGGGTTTTCTTCGTCTATGCGGGGAGTGGGTTGGTGTGAAGTGTCCTTTCGCAAGAGTAGATGTATTCGATGTTGTTGGTAGTGGGAATCGGGAATCGAGTACGAGTTGATTGCGTCTATTATAACAGGCAGTATCATCTATTGAATCCATATGATGGTAGCAGTTCGTGCGAAGCTGTGGGTAGCTGAGGGATAGAGGGGGGGGGGGGGGGGGGGTGGGGGGTGTTCGATCGAGTGTATGTGTGCGCAGCATTATTGCAGTCACAACAAAGCGTGCGAAGCGCGGACTTGGTCATTACGGAGGATCGACGGACAGTCGCTTTAGAGTGAAGAGCGATGGTAATGGATTGTTGTGCTACAATGAGACAAAGTAAACAAGGACAAGAACAAGGACAAATTTTCTTCTTCGTGAAGAGGAAGGGAAATGTCTATTCGGATTCCTAAACGAGTATGTCATCTCACTTTGCACCACCACAACCATCATCCGAATCTCACAAAACAAAGGGAGAGAAATCAACATCTTCGATGCCCCTTTCACGCGACCACGGTGCGGATATGACGGCTGGGAGTCGTATCTCCAATGTCTCCCAAGTATCGATGGAATCAATGGAGGTGGATGGATATGGTTACAGGACAATATTGAAGCATATGGTTTAGTTGATCAAAACACTATCTCAAAGACGTTATACTGCACCACCATCACCACCATCACCACAACCACAACCACAAAGCCATCATCCATACACCCACTCCAATCAAAAAAGCGAGCAACGAGATCCCGCCCATCCAATTTCCAACCCCCAACCCCCCAATACACAATACCTGCACAGAAGAAAAAAAACCTTCTCCTCGTCCCCATCATCCACAGCGGTTTCAAGAGGAGAGGGTCCCCTGATATCCACGGATCAAGGAAGTTACCCGAATCATGATCCCAACTGACTTCCTCGCAATAAACTCAACGGCTATCCCGCGTTCCGCACCTCACCATCCGCCCCTACATGACAAGTAGACGGAGCATCCCAAAGCCCCAAACAACAAGTGACGTTGCAGAAAAGCCTACCAAGACGGGAAGCGTTCCCGTCCACGGTACCAAGCACACCACCAAACAAGCAAGCAAGCAAGAGAGAGAGAGAGATAGAGAGAAAGCATCAACAAGATTCCCTACCTGTAAAAAAGAGATGCCATCAATTTCCCGAGAGGGACAAGGGCACACGTCACCATGGTCCCCCCTTTCTCCATACTGTGCATCAGGTCGTGCACTCGTTCAGGCAGCTCGACCTCATCCCGCCGATAGGTATCAATATTGTAAACTCCTCAGTCAAAAAAGAGCCCACTTATCCAGGAGCCCAAACAGCCTCGTCATACCTTGGCATCTTCCCTCGGCACCTCGCTCTCCCCCTTCAATTCTCTATGCGCTCTGGCTCGTATCCGCAGCCCTCCGCGAGGTCCCCGCTTCGGCTTCACCTCCTCGAACCGTTCGCCTAGGCTGCATGAAAGCTGCTTGCCCTTGGATCAGGGGGGGCCCGCATGTCGAACACCCATCGCCCTGCACGGTCTTAGCTCTGGCCCAACTTCCAAAGTGGTATGATCAAGGGAAGAAAAAAGAGAAGAGGCACGAGAAACTACTAGCTGGCAAGTGAAGCAGCTGATTTTCGGCGTGGGGACACTCGGCCAGGCAGTGGAAGCGAGTAATTTTCCGCTCGATTAGTCTCCTCCTGCATAATGTTTGCCAAAAACGTTCATGCGTGTCACCCGTGTCGATGGCATTGTCGATGCTACGCGGGTTTATAAGAGGGCGCTGGGCATAGCGGAAGTGGGGTGGTGCCGAGGAGTTGACATGGGGCTTCGTCCGCACGTCTTCATCGGAGGCGTTCCGCTGTCAGAAGAAGATTTGAATTGCAGCGGTATATGCCAGTATACTGAGTTTGCCCTGTCTTGGGATGTCCTCATACCTGCTAGCCGCGACAACTGTGTACTGATGGATGTACCGAAGGGGAAAAATGCACGATAGGATGCATTCTCGCGAACTTGAGAAGTTTCAGTGGAAGTCCCCCATGGCTCCTCGTGCATTTGTTGCTATATAATTTGATTAGGTTGCGTTGGGGCTACGATGCGCCAATACCCAAAGAATACTGGTTCGTTTCACGAACGGAGAAACTAAACTGATATCCAGAACCCAGGTGAAGTTTAGGCCAACGCTGATGTTGCGTATCGTGAAACGGCGCGACTCTTGCACGGCACTCGAGGAATATAGCTGATGATGACTGATTCGCGCCATCTGCCCATTTGAGAAGTGTATAGGAGCACCGCGCATTGTAGAAGATGGCACGACAATTGTGGGCGGAGAAGAGGCCGTCCTGTTTGGTTGGTGTGCTTTGCCGTTGTTCCCGTGAATATATTGTGCAGAACTCCACATCTGATGATGATGATGATTGCATTCGAACCGCTGGGCTTCAAGGTATTTGCGCCGTCCAATTTCTACAGCTCATTTCGATTTAAGTGCGGCGATGACAAGAGTGACTGCAGAAACGTGCAGGATCTGGAGTTAGTCTGTGTTTTGGGATCACAGGGTCCACGATGAATGTCTGATCATGTCGACAGCGTGGTGCCGTCTCGGAGCATCGCTGGACCTGATCGACAGAACCTGGAAGATCACTCGACGCTTTGACGCTAAAGAGATCTACAGGGATCCGCGGCCGCTCATCGCTGCTCCGGCTTGCATTGGAGACGTGGGTAGCCATGGAAGTGATAAAGTTTAGGGGTGACCGGCGTCATTTGGCGGCGTATAAAGCCGATATCGAGTACCCCGTATGTATGTAGCGGGTCATCGGTTGTCGTGGGCTATGGCGTCTATGGCTTCACTAGCTATGCCTGTCAGCTGAGTGGGCCCGCAGGCTTGCACCGAAGAAGGGACACACATGAGATATTATGTATCTAGATGGATGTTGTCAGTTTCGAAAGGAAAGAAAGCAAAAAAAAAAAAAAAGCCGTTTCTATCCACGATGGACAGTGCTTGGCAAGAGGTCGCTCACTGCATTCATCATGATTCGGGGACATGGAGTGGCATCGCCAAACTTCAAAACATGTATGTGGCTTGCGGTGATATAGGGCCGGGAGAACAATGCCAGGGCGACATGTTGACTGTGATGACCAGTTTTTCCACAAGAGTTGCAGATCGTGAGTCGTGACCGGAACGAAAGTAAGGATACTATGCGGTGGCTGGTGGAATTGGCAATCTGCCTTCGCTAGACTCGAGGGATTACCCTTACATTGGCCGATTTTCGCCTGGATGTGAGATGGTGCCTGAACGGTGGCTGATAGTTAGGCAAGGTATCTACGCACGACAGCGGAGACGGAAAACGTGCCGCGGAAGGTCTTAGTGCGGCGGTGATAGCAGAGCTGTCACGATGGTGTTGGTTGTTGCTGTGCTGCGTACGGACGTACCGTCTTTTAGTGCTCACGAATGTCGCCGGCTGAGGACTGCTGGCCCCCCCCACTCAGAAACTAATCCCATGCATGCTTGATAGGGTCGATTAGCTTGCGATAGATCATGAACAGCTGCATATTGACCGAGTATGTATCCAAACTACAACTGCATGATCTTATGCAAAATGAGAAGCAGCCACAATGCTTGTGCAGATGGAAGGGTCGGTGCAGCACCACCAGCGGGAGGGTGATGGTGACTCGGGGATTTCCCTCCAGCATCGACTTCCGCATTTGTGCAATGAGGAAGATTAGGAATAATACATGGAGTTGAGAAGATTGCAGCGAGGTCTCTATCTGCGGAGAACTATGTATGTAGTCGATCACAGATCCTTGCGAATATCACCCGGGGGAGCGATCAGTTGGTTACTTAGACGACGACGACGACGACGGCGACAAAGGCAAGGGGTAGAGAAACGGGCCGTTCGGCCGTGGCCGTCAATGTATTGATGTAATCATGAGCAGAAGGGAAGCTGTGCCTCGAGTGTACTTTGTCTGAAATGGTGAAGGTATGCTGAAACGCCAAGCCATGTCAAAGGGCACAAGTTATACATACATATGACGCATGGAGACAGAGAGAGAGGAGCGAAGAGCGGTTCGGCACCAAGCTCTCGCGCGTCGGCGGGAAGTGGGAGCCGAGACGAATAGTGGCCGCAGATGTCTATCTATGTGTGCATGCATGTACTCCGTATCTGTCTAGCTATCGTCATGTCTGTTCAGCTGTCCAGAAAGATAGGGCGCGCATGGTTGGCGTGGATTTGTTATCTCGGTCTCATGGGAAATTCTTCAGGCGTGCTTTGCTAGGCAGCGAGGTCGGGGCGAGGGAACAATGTATACATAAAATTGGTGGCCCCCTATAGCTGCTGGCTGCTAATTAGATGTGCACCAGGCATTGTGAGCTGGGGATGATTCCGAGGAAGGTTTTCTGGGGGACGCGTGCGTTAGACTTTACAACGGCCGGCTAGGGAGTCCAGAATCCTGGATCTTCAGCCTCAGATGTCGCAGACGAGTAGCGTAGTCTATCTCGACGTTGCCCGACGACGGACAAGGCGGCAGCGTGTTGTCGGCGGAGCTGGTGGAGTTTTTTTTTTGTTGCATTTGTTCGTGTCAGCTCTCGGTTGCAGCGGAGGCGGAAGCTGTGATGGTGTGTGTGCGGGTGTGTGGGTGTGTGGGTTTGTGAATTTGTGTGTGGGCGTGGGAGCAGGCAGGCTAGACTTGTTTGGGACGAGCAGACGCGCCGTCGCCGCCAGCCATCTATCTACTGTGTCACGTGCGTGTGTGTATGTGTGTGTGTGTGTGTGTCTATTTCACCTCGATGAATACAAAGGCGGATGTCAAAGGAGATTCCGACGTCGCCGCGCACTCGCAGACCACTGAGTCGCGGGCTGGTAAAAATAGCGGGACCCGGAGATGGCTTTTTTCTGAGTGTGTGAGTGAGTGAGTGAGTGAGTGTGTGTGTCTGTGTGAGTGAGTGTGTGTGCGTGTGCCTGTGTGCCTCTCTGCCTATCTGTCTGTGTGTCTGTCTGTGTGTGTTGAGTTGAGCCAGCCCTCGACCTTTGACCTTGCACACGCGCCTGCACCTGCCGGCTTCCAGCTATTCCCCCGTCAGCCCATAAATTTGATTGTTTTTTTTATTTGCACGCAGACACATGAGCGCCGTGTGCCGAGCTTGTCTAGTACTACGGAGTACATGGCATATCTACGGAGTATATGCTTGTCCGTTCGCTGCGGGCACGGCATGGGTGAGAGTCGTGGAGCGGGTTCCACCGTGACCGTGTGCACGTGATGGGATGCCTGCACTCACCGGGGGACAGGGTCGGTCATAGTACATGGACTGGGTGGGAGCGTATTCCGAGTGACTGAGTGACCACTGACTGAATGACTACTATGTGATTGAGCGGTACATGCCATATCTACATACCAGCCCAAGCACCCAAGAGGCATACGGAGTACTCGAGTGGTGGAAGCGAGTGCTGCTGAGTGGTGCTGCACGCTGGCCGCCCATCACGCATATTCACGAGGCTGTGATTCGCGCCTGTCCTGCCATCTGCATGCACACTGGGAGGAGGTGGAATTCTCCGCGCGAGCCATGGCGGGACGCCACCGGGGCTGGGGTAGATGGAGACGGTGATACAATGCAACAGTATATGTACTCCGTCGACAGGGGATAACAGCGAGCCCATTGTGTGTGAGGCGTTTCCAGATAGATGGGGAGGGGGGAGGGAAGGCTACCGGCAGTGCAGCCAGTGCTGGCCAGCGATCATGGTGTCACGGCCGATGATGCTCCATGCCAGGACCAGCATTCAGGTTCGCGGGCGGGCACGGAGATCGCACACTCATCACCTACCTGTGTGTCCTACGGAGCATACGGAGTACTATAGTACGTATGTATGTATGTATGTACTCCGTAGATGGACTACTGTATGTGGTGGAGCTGCTCCATGGTGTGCTCTCCGGCGTGTGACGGGCGTGCGTCGGGATTGTATGTGCTGCTGCTGTTACCATTCACCTCGGACGAGAGCGTGTCCGTTCTGCCCGTTCTGTCCTCTTCGGTGCTTCCTGGCCATATCTATCCTGTCGGTCATGTTGCTGATGATGCCATGCCCTCCCCTGCCCATACCCGTCTGCATTTCCTCTGTTTCCCTCGCAGCGCCGTCTGAGGACGCCTACGTAAGAGCGATGTTTGGGCGATGCAGCACAGGAGACCAAGCCTTGAAACATAGCGCATCGTTCCGACTCCCCCGCTGGCTAACGAGCAACGCGCTGAGACGGCCGTGCATCCTCGCCTTTGCTGCTGTGCTAGTACATTCGGAGTGCTGTTTAGTTGGATTGATTGATGGTGACCGCCGGCTCTTCCGTCCAGGCCCATGCTCGACGACTGCAATGCTCCATGACCTGGTCCGGATGCTCCCCTTGGCTGATTCCCCTCTGCGCCCCCTTCCCTCCTCCACCTCCTCCACCTCCACCTCCACCACCTCCTCCTCCTCCTCCGTGCCCTCCACGCTCTCCTGTCTAACCCCCCCTCCCCCCATGGAGCCATGGTCCGCTCGCGCCAGAGGATACGCTGCAGGGTTGATAGAGTTGGGGCCATGCGGACCGTGTCCAGCACAGAGAGTTTCACCCCCTTCCCACACTCCTCTCCCCAATCCCGCCTGGACACTTGCTCCCTCCGCCGTGCTTCTGCCCCCCCTCCCCCCTCCCCTCCTCCTCCCAATCCGTATCCGTCGTCGTCCCGTCCAGGAACGTCGTCCACCACGCACGCACCATGGCACCGTGGCACCCCAAGGCGAAGCTTACGCCCAGTGCCCTAGCACCCACACACCCACCCCTCCCCCCCCCCTTAGCCCTCGCCGCAGGCATACTAGTCAGTCAATGGTGCAGGGGAGACATGTCGAGTCGTCGATCGTCTCAAGGCTAGAACCCACTGCGGGCTGGAGGCGAACATACCCAGCTTGCCAGCAGGGCTGCAGAGCTCGGAGCCATTGAAGCCCCGGTGAACTTGGCCCACTCAACCACCACCGACTGACTGCCTTGCCTGTATCTACTCTTCCTATGAATTGACTGTTGCGTCTCGTCGTCCTGCAGCTGCCCTCCCCCTCCACAGCCCGCCTTACCTGCCCCTTTCACAGGCCTGTAACATTGCTTCAAACTGTCTGCACTCTGCTTGCATATTCTCCGACCTAGCCAGAAATCTCGATTACCATTTTGTCACGCCGATAGCGCCCGTCGCGTGGAGAAGGCCGCCCCATGCTGGTTCCTCGTTTTTTCTAATGCCACCGGCTGGTTCACTAATCTGATTCTCATATTATACCCAGGGAGCCTCGACACCAGCCCGGCCCCGGTATCCCTGAGCGCTGCGCAATTCGCCGACGCTGCTATTCCAGTCCGCAACGATCACCCGTTACCTCGACTCAACTACTTCAGTGGTGATATTCGTCACTCGATACGGGCCTTGCTTGTGTCCAACGTACGTCCCTTCTCTGTTGTCTGCGTCTGCTCCACCAGCCCGAATTGCATATACAGACACTATTGACGCGACCCCAGGTGCATTTGTCCCTCCCACTGCATATATCTAGTCGCCTCGCCGTTCCCCCTCGTGCTCCAACAGGAAACTCACCCTCCACGAGCCCTGACTAAGCAGTTGCTAGACGGAGCAACCACCAACCTTGACCTCCACACAACAACAACAACAACAACAGCAGCCCCGCGCCTCCTCCCATCCCGTGTTGCCCTACCCTTCGCCCGCTGGCGTCAAGACTCAACCAACAACCTACACGTGGACGCTTCTCTGCTAGCTGTGGAAAAAAAAAGAAAGCAACATTGCCCTCCCCCCCCCCCCCCCGCGCTCACTATTCACCTTTCCGTGAGTAACACCACCACCAGGTCCAACCGTTTGTGCATCCATGTAGATGGTAACTGACGCCTCTAGTCTTCTTCTTCTTCCTTCTGGAGACTTGCTTTTTTCTTTTCTTTTTCGCCTACCGTTTTAATCGACTAATTCCTTCAGCCTCGTCGTGGACGGACGGGCCTTCTACTATCTGCTGCCATCTTGGCCGTACCATTTTCTAGCTTTTCGAATTCACGCAGTCCCCCATGTTACAAGGCATCAGAGCGTCGAGTTTGACGATGCCACCTTTTGGCCACAACATGGCTCTCGCTGGCGTTCACAAGGTGGAGGGGTATGGCGACACCGACTCCTGGCACTGGCCCCAGCCCTCGACCAGTCAGTCACACAACTATACGCCCATCTTTGACCCGTCCTTCTATGCCCACCTTACGCCATCCCTCCCCGTTCCTGGAAGTGTTCACCCTCGCCACCACTCACTCGCAACTTCACATGTGATCAATACGGGGACATCGACACCTCCCCCTCCACGCCAGCAAATGGCAGGAAGCATGGTCAAGGCTCAGCCTGCTTTCAAGCCAACGTGGCATGGGTTCCTGGACTCGACCAAGGACGCCATGACCATTGTGGAAGCCGCCCTTCAGGGCCGCCTCAGCCATATCAGCCGCCGACCGCACGACAAAGAGCGAGCCGAGATGCTCACCTCGGGCACCGTTCTAGTATATGAAGAGAACGCGTCTGGAATCAAGCGTTGGACAGACGCTGTTCATTGGTCTCCGAGCCGAGTCATGAACAACTGCCTCATCTATCGTCAACTGGTACGAGCTCTGAAGCCAGAAGAGAAGAAATCGGCTTTGAACCCATCCTGTGGAACAAAGCGCAAGCGCAAAGAGAATATGGGCCCATCAGTCACCAAGACTGGGGAAAACGCTGGCTCCGACGACGAGTACGAAAATGGTGGCTTTGATGCGCCAGATGCTTCGACCGATCCGATGGGCAAAGTATACGCCAATTTCGCCCAGAGCCTGACCCCAGACCAACAGCGACGCTTCTGTGGTTCTCTGATCGACAGCTACGAGTTCAAAGAGGGCGGGTTGATGAAGAAGACCATTTCTGTCAAGTACCAAGGCACCAACCACCACATCATCTCGTACTATAGCCTCGAAGATGTCGTTGCAGGCAAGCTGAAGCGACCATGCCAGGACCCAAAACTTGCCGACGTCCAGCCGAGGGCAGATCTCCTGACTGGCTGGAAGGTCAGCCTTGAGGACGAAGAAAGCAAAGATATCCCAGTGGTCTCTGGATATCCTCACCATCTACAGCCCAGCCACATTCATCACCAGCAACATCTCGGTGCCGTCACGCAACCTCTCGGCACCCACGGTATTGTACAAGGCCACGGGCCGCTGCACCTGCAGGTTCCTGAGTACTACTCGTACACGCCAACGCACCAAAGCCCCCAGGCGTACTCCGCATCTTCTCAGTATGCGCCCCGGCAACTATCTTCGCAGTACCCGGCCCAACAGCAATCTCCTCGACACTACTCACAAAGTAGCCAGTCCTACCCTCAGGCACCCTCACCTCAACCCTTCGTTTCGCAGCCAGGGCCAGCTCAGCAATACCCTTCCCCGGCCACTTCAAACACCCAGTATACTCCGCAAACATCGCAGTCATCTCAAGTTCCTTCTCAGTTGCCTTCTGAGCACAAGATGGCACCCGCCCAGCAGTACCAGACGCCAACCACTAACGACTACGCTCCGACGCTTGCGAGTCAAGTTCCACCACCTTCCCAACACACGATTCCACAAGCTCCTGTCTTCGACATCCATGTGCCAGTGCATTCAACCTCCACACCGGAGGAAGCCAAATCTCACAGCTCTACCCCGCAGCACGATCCTCATCGGCGGGCATCTGCTCCAGTCGCGCTGCAAAGTTATAGCCAATCTCAGTTCCACAGCCTTCCCCAAACGTCGTACTATATGGACTCCAAATACAACCCATCTAACCAAAACTACGGATATTAGATATTTCCATCTCCTTCTACGCCTCTGAGCAGTGCAGTAAATATACACACGATATACAACATATACAACGTACTCAGAACGGAAACAAAATTATGGGCCATGATACCCACGGATCGGCTACCGCAAAGAATTTTCAGCATTTCCTCTCTCGTATCTCTTCATTCATCATCTCATGCATCGCAGTGATCGTGCTCGGCGTCAGTGGAAGCGAGATTTCAATCGCTCATCAAATCACCCTTCCTTTCCTTGATCTTATTTGGCCATCTACTTTTCCTGTCACCATAGCATTTGCATATACTTGTCTCTTTTACCATTTTTGTCTGGTGGCCTTTGCTTGATTCTGTTTGGTTCCTGCATGAGTATAAAAACTTTCCGAAGGATGCGCGGTACGATGAATCATGCTGCAGTCGTTATCGCATTTGCAAGGCTGCGTGTGCCTTATATTTCTTTTTTCTAATTTGGTTGGCGTAGTCGTGGATGCGCTGCATGTTATCTATTCCCTAGGCCTGTTGCTGTATACAACTGTTTCGCACGCTACTCTGTCTTTTTCTTTCTCTTTATATCTCTCCCTCGCTTTGCTGAGCTACCTTGTCTGCGCGCCTGCCTGTTTGGATGCAAAGCTATCGGCTTGGCCCTTTTTGATATAGGCGCTTTGCCCAACACGGTCGAGTGCCAATATACATGAATGATTACGTCCAAACCCGACTGTATCTCCTCTATACTGCACTCCTCCATCTCCGCCTTTACATTCACATGCTCGTTCCGATGCTAACCGGCATCACCGCCCATCAAGATGAGGGATATCTTGTACTACCTCGCACCGCGTCATATTAATATTCGCGCATCAATGGACGAAACGAGCTTTGGACGCTTTTCTCTTCCACTCACACACTCACACATCCACACTCACTCGTATCTACACCGAATCCTACACGCACGACGCATGCACATGCCCGACCACAATACAGCACATATGCAGTTTCGAAGGACTAGGTCAAGGTGCATGCGCTTCATTCTCGCGGCTACCGGTTAATTCACCAAAAACCCCTGCAGGCATGTAAACCTGCAAGGACTGTTCCGCTTATGACGCCACCAAATCCCGCTCAACCAGCCACAACAACACAGATACCCTCGAAAATAACTATCAGACCCTTACGTCGTATCCCGTATCCACCCCGAATCGATTTCCCCTGGAAAATGTTGACACGAGGGACTTTTTAACTGGGCATCTTGTGCATTACGCACAGCATCGCGGTGCTGCGATGTTTCCGCCGAGGCATTGAGTGCTGTCGGGCGCAACTCCTACGGGAGGGAATTGGCCCAGTCAGACGGGACATGCGCGTCGGATGATCTTTCGTGAGACGTTGTACGAGATGATTGGATTGGGATGTTTTTCCGCTCCCGAATTGCTGGGGTCTATGTACTATGGTAGAGCTATAGCTCGGGATGCCGAAGGGGTTCTGGTTCTGGCGGGCCGATATTGGGCTGGGCGATGTGTCGACTGGGTTGAAGCAGAACATGGGAGGAAGTCCAGGGTGGCTTTTTCGCCGTTTGGTTGAGACGCATGCACGAGTTGGCTGGCCTGTCGTTTTTTTGTTCGTGGCTGCGGGCGTGCAACGGGGAGGGGAGGGGAGGGGTGGGCAAGGGCTGAGGTACAGTACGCGTGTCAGTGACATGTTGAGACGGACGGTACAGTAGGAGGACCGACTCTAGACCGACTTTTCCGCTGAGCGTCACGGACGGTTTGGGCTGATTTGGTGGAGATGATGGGCTCGGGTTGCAAAGGTCGATCGCTTGAACCTGCATAACGACAAGGTCACGTGTGGGGATGAGCTACAAGCATAGCCATGTTTCAACGCGGATGGAATTCCGAGGTATATTTTCATGCAAACCGAGTCATTGACCATGAGATTCGTTCAAAGAGTTTCAACTGCAACTGTCATTATAATTCCCCTCCCCCCCAGCTAACCCCCTCCGTTTGACTTCAACGTCGAAACGTACACGACTCGCATCTTCCCCACATCTCTTCCTCACCTTGCTGTACGGAGTAACTCGTACGGCCTACGGACTAGACACCGATCGCTTCCCTCTTGTATTGTACGTATTGCAAATGCCCGCCATGTAACCCATCTGTCATCCCGCATGCCCCGCACATTGGCGGGGACCCTGGTGCGGCAATTGTAAATTTATACAATCTGCGGACAAGGTGAACGGATAGGGACCATCCCTACCCATCCCTCCCCTCCCCATCCCCCCCCCTCCCTTACCCCCCGGTAGCACATATACTATATGAAAGATATGATTTTGGCATATGCCGGCTCGCTTTCCTCCTACGTCAGTGGTGGACTGGATTGGGATTGCAACGGCTGTTAGTGTGATGTTAGTGGGCTTGAACCGTTCCTTGACCAGAGATTCGGATAGGGCGGTTTGATCGACTAGTTGAGACGGGCTGAGGGAGGGAGGGAGTGAGGGAGCGAGAGGTGCAGGTGGGCATGGGTGGAATGGGTGGGATAGGATACGGTTGGATTTGGGATATGATACTGTCGCGCAGGTGAGGTGGTCTTTGGTGATGTACGGCTCACTGAGGCGATCTGCCGGCTCTGCTAAGCGTCTTAGAAGCGTTTCACCGAGCTTCTCAGCTTCGTAGGAGGCGATGTGCTAAACCTATTGTATAATATAACCTAAGCGTTTTAGGTATATATATATATATATATATATATATAGCTAGCTTATATAGAGTTACTTTAATAGATAGAATATATATAAATCTTTTACTCTTTAATTAATTCTTTTATAGTTATAAGCTTAGTAACTACTTTTATATATATGTATATTTTTAAATT
>JAFISD010000374.1:0-18212 GCA_022560085.1 Helminthosporium solani
CTAGTATCTAATCTACTAGAGCCTACTCTTTAGTAGGTAATAGCTTTTAATTTAGTAACCTAGTCTTATACTTTAGCTAGATACCTTAAAGGCGCTTATATAGGGTAGTTCTTAGTATATTATATATTTTTACTAAGTAGTATATAGATAACTAAGGATTTAATTAAAAAGAAGTAATTATAAGGCTTATTTAGCCTTCTTTTAAGAGCTTTTAAGCGCGTGGTTAAGGTGGCATAGTAGTAAGAGTAGTAGTAGTGGACGCGTCTTTTGGTGGGTGGGCGGCTTACTGACATGGGCGGCTTACTGATCCGACACGTTAGTTACTCTGCAACACGCCAGCACTGCCGGAGAAATGTTTGCGCGGGCCCGTGCAGCTCTACCTTTGCCTTGTCACTTGGTTGGGCATGTAGTAGCTATCTAGATAATAGATGATAACAGCTTATCAAGCACCGGGGAAGGGCAGATATTGTGCTGAACTCCCACATACTGTATGTAAGAAGAAAAGGAAGCAGAAGAAAAGAGGGACCGCGTCCATTCACCTTCGCCGCAAGCACATTGCTCACCACCCTCTAACTCTTCTACCAACTAACCCTCCCTACCCTGAAATCCTATCGACACTCAAGTACATACATGCATATGCACATCCACATCCACATCCACATTCACACAGATAGTTCGGCTTCCAGACAACATGGCGGCCCACGGACAAAGTGGCCTCGAAGACACTATTCGAAACATGATTATGAGCAATGTGCCCGGTCTCGCAAGTCAGCCTGGTCCAGACGCATCTGCCCAAGAACTTCATCAGCAACACCCTCACGGAAGAGGTCGCGGACGGGGACGTGGCCGCGGTTTCCGAGCACGTGGAGGCGGGAATGACGCCCAAGGTGGCAGAGGTGGCAGAGGCCAGCCGTCGCCGCGCAATGATTTACCCAGCACTGGGTCTGCCAGCCCTCCGCAACTTACGACTCCCTCTACTACCGGTGGTGCACATTCTCATGGCAAAGCACCGTCCAGCGAACGGCGGCCTCGCAAACCATCAAACCAGCAGCCATTGACGCAAGATGCGACTAACAAGGCTGGCCCATCACTATCTGCAGTGCCGCCACCGAGGATACTCCAACGACCTCACAGAAATGCTCGGCCGCAGGCTTCGCTTGGCCATCCAAGCCCCAACCAGCCGCCTGAAAATCCCCTCCTTCAGATTGCCTATCTGGATCAGCTGGCGCGCGAGGAGATACCCAAAGCCGAGATATCCCCCTCCGAGCTGGATGAGAAGCATGCTTTCAGTACACAGCTAGAAGGCATTCTTCGTAAAGCCTTTTCCGAGAACTACAAGGCCAATGACATTGCAGATATCAAGCTCGTCGGTTTTGGCAGTTTGGCATCAGGTTTCGCTACTCCCGGATCTGACATGGACCTGGCCGTCGTCCCAGGCTGGAAAGACTCGACAAAGGCGTTTGCCATCGGCATCAATCGCGAGATACCGCGTATACTAGAGAGAGCCGTTCTGGATGCCAATATGGGCGGGCGACTACTCACACGAACACGGGTGCCCATCTTGAAGGTATGCCAGTCTCCCTCTACAACACTTGCCAAAGCATTGCTCGAGGAACGCCAGAAGTGGGATGATCTCCCGGAAGAGGAAAAATACCTAGAAACCATTCTGCGGTCAGAAACCTTTCCTTCGGCCCCGGTTCAACCTCTCACAAGTCTGAATGAGTTCCCTATCCTAGCTGCTTCGAAAGAGGAAGCCGCAAAGCCGCAACATAAGAAACCCCACAGTCCGCGGGCAAACAATGAGAAAATCAAGTCGCCCATAGTACCCAACACCCCGTCGACATCGGCCTCGACGGACTCGACATCCAAGGACAGCGCAAGTGGTCCACCCAAAGAACAGCAACAACCCCGGAAAGAGAAGCCCTTTTTGCGCGAAAAGATCCTAGGACCCCTCGACTTCCCCAAAGCCGGTGTTGGTATCCAATGCGACATCAACTTCGAGAACCCGCTAGGAATCCACAACACGCAATTGCTCCGGTGCTACTCACTCTGCGACCCGCGCGTACGCCCCATGGTCCTCTTCGTCAAGACCTGGGCCAAGCGCCGCAAAATCAACAGCTCATACTCTGGCACCCTGTCCTCATACGGCTGGGTTCTCATGGTTCTTCACTACCTCATCAACATCGCGCAGCCACCCGTATGTCCAAATCTGCAACTCATATGGCGCCCGCCGGCAAACATGGATATAGACGCCCTGGAGAAGATGTTCCAGGAGACTACCATAGCAGGCTATGCCGTGCGTTTCTTCGACAATGAGCAAGAGATAGTCAAAATGGCGCAGTCGCGTCGCCTGACGACGAATAATCAATCCATCGGCGCGCTTCTCCGCGGCTTCTTTCAGTACTTTGCGTCGGTGACCCAGGCCCACGGTAGCGGAGGGTGGGGATGGGGTTACGGGCCTCGACCGCCGTCCTTTTACTGGACGAACGAAGTCCTCAGTCTGAGAACCCTAGGCGGCATCCGCGGGAAGAGCGAGAAGGGCTGGACCGGTGCGAAAACGACAGTCTCCAATGGCAAGGAGGTCCGTCATCGCTATCTCTTTTGCATCGAGGACCCCTTTGAATTGGACCATAATGTCGCCCGTACCGTCACCCATTTCGGTATTGTGGCTATCCGGGATGAGTTCAGGCGCGCGTGGCGCATCTTGAGTGCGGTGGGTAGGGGGTTGGAGCTGGAGGGTGGTGTCTTTGACGAGATCGTTGAAGAGATGCCGACGAGTCCTGAGAAGGTGGGGGTTGAGGATGGTGTGATGTTGGCGGTTGGAGGGAAAGATTAGGCAGCGGATACGGGTGTGGCGCGATGATGATGATGCAGATTATCGCCGTTTGAGCTTGTTACGGGTGGTGAAGGAGATTTCATTTGTAAATCTGCATGGCGGGCGTCGTGTTCACGGTATCAGACATTGCATGGTCTACTCTGGGCAAATTGTCTTCTCCTAAACGGGCTATCTACTCCTGTGTCTCGGGCGTAGTGGTATCGTGGGGTTGAGTTGTGGGATGATGATGATGATGATGATGATGATGATTATGATGGTGGATGAACTAATGAATGAATGAATTGACACAACCTGTGCTATTGCTTGCAAAGAGCAGTCAAATGCGCCCAATCAACATGATATATGCGGAAAACGAATTTCTTACTGCTCTGGATGCAACGGTAGTAGGACTTCAGAATTCAAGCCATGAATCCAGCACAGAAGGGGTATTATCCCTCAAAATAACCCCAGACACAACCCACCGCCCCACAAAGAAGGAGGGGGGGAAAGAAGATACCCGGTAATAACCTCCACTCCCAAACCCTCAAACTCACCCCTCCTCCCACCCCTCTGCCTCCTCCGCCTCCAACCTGCGTTTCGCCCTCTCAGCCACCTTCTCCACAACATCCCTCTCCAACTCTGGCAAATCCCTCAACCTCCCCCAAAACCCCTCCCCAAATTCCCCCAACATCTCATACCAATTGTCCGCCACAAAGTCAGTCAAAAGACTCTTCATCCTCGCATACCCCCCCAACGGTGCCCCCATAGTCCGATACACCATGCCCACAAACACCAGCACCTCGCCCAACTCCCACGGAACCACCACCTCTATCTTCCGCGCCACACACTCCAGCAACTCTTCCATACCCAGCGTATCCCCAACGACCCAGGCAGCCACGCATTCCGCAAAGGCCCGGTCGCGATTATCGTCTTGCACGACGCGCAGGCCGAATGCGCCCGTCATGAGGTAGTCTGCGGCGTGGGAGAAGTCATCTGGCGCAATGGAGGAGAGGATAGGGGAGTCGATTATCCAGCCTTTTGGACCCTTTGGACGCAGTAGGCCGTGATGGCGGGCGGAGAGGTGGGTGCGTTTGTCGACGTCAGATTTGGGAATTACGAAAGACTTTTTTTCGGGGCCGATTAGGAATTCGACAAAGGCATTGCTCTGGGTGCTGTGGGGAGTGGGTATTGTTAGTAGAGGTGTGGTGGGGTTTTCAAGGGGGGTGGGGATGAGCTTTGCTTACATGTCGTCTTCGATGATGTCGGCTTTTTCTATGTGGGGGCGAGTGGGCTTGGGTAGTTTGGTGGGCATATTTTTTTGGGATTGGGTTGTTTTCTGGGTGGTGTGGGGGTGGGTTTTCTTCGTTGAGTAGGGTGATGATGTACTGGGTGTAGGTAACAGCGGTTTGAGCTTACGCTTCTTGTCTTCCGATAGGTTGCACTGCTTCCCTTTTCGGTGTTCGTTAACTTTTTTCTTCTTTTCGTGATCTGTGGTTGAATTAGACGAGATGGACGCCTTGTCTTGCTTTTGGTCTTGCATCTTAAGTCCCCAGAATTCAAGAGCCTCCAGTTCTGAGCCGAGCGCGCGGTGAAGGAACCCATAAGCGGCGTGCAGACCGGGCGTTTGAATGAGGCTTTCTAGATTAGGGAACATGTCGTCGAGCTGGTGGAGCTCTCTTGTGGTTGCGTAGTAGCTGGAACCGTTAGTGTTTAGATACCCTGGAGTGGCCGATAACAGATCTTACATCTCTAGCACTTTCTTGATCAAGAGCACAGGACGATAGTAACCGGTTGGTTGATTGGAGCCTGCTGTGACAAAATCTTCGGGTATAAGAATGCCAGGCCACAGTGGCTGCTGTGATCCTCGTTGCTCTACAAGCACATAATCGCCTATTGCGGGATGAAACATGGCCGGCTTGGAGGGGGCAGGAGATGGTCAAGCTGTCTTTTGTAGGCAGATTTGCGCATAGGAATAATATTCTGGAGAAGAATAGGGAGAATTCATAAGAAGAGTAAAGAAGGATTGTGTTGCAGAAATATCTGATCGAAAAGGTGAAAGACAAAGCAAATTTAGGATGGAACCAGCGACGTCGACGCAATTCTACCTCACCTTCTCACCAAGCGAATAATCAAGCCATCAAACCTGACTCCAGATAGCAATTAGCAGACTGTCTCGATGAACAGAAACCATTGCAAAGTACACAGAGCCGCTACAACAAGTCCTACGTGTACCTCAAAAGCCAAGGTAAAGGTGATAGAGACGTCAGGCCCAGGCCCCTCACTTCTCCGTCAAACAATCGAACGCAACCCAGAAAACTGTTTTAATCAGCGCATCGTTCTTCTTTTCTTCAGAACGACAATATGAGCGTGACGATGAGACGAGGCACATGTAGTGTAGTCAGCCCTACGAAGTAACTAACTAACTAGTTAGTTGGCAAAGTTCAGCTTAGTCATGCCGCAACCAGCCAGGATCAAGCTCCAGCGAACCAATGACCGAATACACGAACATCTGGCATCAAGCAACACGCACGAGTCGACTCCGCAGCACCTCCGCCCACGACGACGACGACAACAATAATAACCCTCGCTCCGCCCAAAAGCCAGCGAAATTCACACAGCGGTACGGCGATACAAGAACCTAGTTTCCAAAAAAAAAAACCCCCCAAAAGAAAGAAGAGAAAAAAAGGGTACCCATCACCAACCGATATCCCCAACAAACCACCCACACCCACCTCCGCCTCCGCTTCTGCTTTGCCCAACCGCCACAATGCTCGGCCTTTCCGACATGCAACCTCGACAGCTCGCCGCGCAAATTCTCAACTTTGCCCTCGTCCTCTCCACCGCCTTCATGCTCTGGAAAGGTCTCAGCATAACCACCGACTCCCCCTCCCCCATCGTCGTCGTCCTCTCCGGATCCATGGAACCCGCCTTCCAACGCGGGGACCTATTATTTCTTTGGAACAGGGGCCTGGATACAAAGGTTGGGGAGATTGTGGTATATAATGTCAAGGGCAAGGATATCCCGATTGTGCATCGCGTGGTGAGGCGGTATGGGGGAGGGTGAGTTTTGGTCCAATTTTAAATCATTATTATTTTTTGGGATAGGATGGGATGGTTGTTGGTGTGGTGCGTATGGGCTAATTCGTGGCATGGATAGAAAATCTCCTCTTCGTTTACTCACCAAAGGAGACAACAACCTCGCAGACGATACTGAACTCTACGCGGCCGGGCAATCGTTCCTCACGCGCAAGGAAGACGTGATTGGTAGTGTGGTCGGCTTCATTCCATTTGTAGGATACGTTACGATTTTATTGAGCGAGTACCCGTGGCTGAAGCAAGCCATGTTGGGGATAATGGGACTGATGGTGGTGCTGCAAAGGGAATGAGAAGGAGAGAGAGAGAGAGAGAGAGAGAGAGGAAGAGCACGAGAGCTGGGAAGGAATGAAGCGATTGGAATTTCTCGAGCAGAGGCTTTTTGAAAAGTTCATAGCGAATATGAATTAGGACTTTCGCGACGACATTTGTATGTATCAATATGTATCAGGTATAGAACGACCAACAAACGCTCTGTCTCACGCACTCGAACCCAAGACCCCTGCACTGCATCAACGACGCTATGCCATTGTTATATCACGCCATGCTACATTCTGCTGTACGTCGATGTGAATGATGCCCGGGTAGAGTGTATATATATAGGTATACATACTTGGGTACATTAGGTAGTCTTGACGACCACGGTAAAAGGGAAGGAGTGGTGTGTTACTCGCACTTTCCACTTTTCCATCTAGCAGCCGTAGGAATGACGAATTTTGAGAGCATTGTGCGGGGATAGGATGAGATGAGGAGGTGTGGGAAGGTGCGTTTGGATGCGGCTTCCCCCCCGGGATCCGAAATACCAAGGCAGGAGCAGCTCTACGCTGAAGTCCATGACAACGCACAACCGTTGGGATGGATGCATGCACACAAAACACCACCATGACGACACGACTGGGAAAAACAAAAAGATATCAGCACTGTTTTCATACCGCAGATAACTAGTGTACATGTGTCATGGGCTTCGTGATGTCGCCGCGTCAGGTGAATGGACGCCAAACATCATTAAGAGGCCTCACGAAGTAGCTTTCTCCGGCTTCCCCGAAATTTGCTAAGTCGAAAGCCTCTGCAATACCCACTGCAAATGAAAAAGATGCTAGACGCAGAAGGAATGAAAACCCTGCCCATGTCCTGACCTGGAACAGCGCCAACCGAGACCAAAGACTTTCAGATGAGCTCGCAGGGAGCTTCAGCTGCGTGAGGTGAAGTTGGGGGGGGGGGGGGAGAGTGCGATTAGTCGGACTCTTCCTCTTCCTCTTCCTCGGCTTGGTTCTGGGCCATGTCAGTTTGTGGTTTGGATGGAAAGGATCAAGTGCATGGCTTACGGCATAGGCAATCTTCTCTTCCTCGTACCGCTTCTTGTCAGCGGCCGCCTTGGCTTCATAAGGTTGGCGCTGCTTGTCGTTGAGGGCCTTCCACTTCTCGCCGAGCATCTTGCCAACCTCGCCTAGAAGATGTCAGATGGGTTGGTGAGGTAATTAACGCGTTCAGACGACGACAACGTACCAAACTTGATTCCGGGGTTCTCCTCGCGGACCTTGTCACGCTGGTCGTTGGCGAAAAACATGTAGGCGGACAAACCGCGCTTTGGTGCGTTGGGGTCTTGCTCAAGTTAGATGTTGAGCTGCACGTGAGTGGTGAGACGCACCCTTCTTCCTCTTGCCACCGTCGGCCTTGGTAGCCTTCTTTCCACGGGTAGACTTCTCCTTAGGCATATTGAAAGATGGCAGCTATCGAAGGCTTCTGGTATGATGCGTGAGCAAGGAGTGCACAGGAGGCGCAGGGCTGAAGAGAGGGGAGGGGTATAGACGCTTGCCAGAGAAAACAGCAGCCGGCGAAAGTGAAGGAGGAGTGTGGAGAGTGCAGGGAGGAAAGGGAACATGTTGTTGGCAGCCAGCGTGACAGGGTGGGTGGAGTAACCGTGGTGAGGCGCGCTTGCTGCTGCGCGTCCCACTCGGTCGCAAAACACCACGATGCGTCGCGAGCATGTGGGATTTTTGAACAAGGGAAAAGGCTCACCCACAGATGGCGGACAGGTAGGCAGACAGATGATGGGCCTGACAGCGGTCTGGGTGGAATCAGTATACGTGCACGGCAAGCTGGCGACGGCGACGGCGAAGACACAACAAGTCAACGCGACCAAGGTGCGAAGAAGTTGAAGAAGAAGAAGCTGTGGAAGACATGACGACGCGAACCGGGTGCAGAAAACGCGCAGAAAGAAGATTGGTGGTGGTGCGCGGTGCTGCGTTGCGTCGTGCGTGATGGAAGAGGAAGCGAGAACCTACCAGGAGTTTGTTGGGCGGCGACTGTGTCGAGGACTGTACTGAGGAGTTTGTGTGAGAGGGCTCGCAGCAGAGAGAGAGGGACCAGCGCAGACCTTGAGTGACGGCTCGCTCGGGCTGCTGGGGGTGCTGCTGCTGGGGCCCAGCGCGGCCTGGTCACGTGATCCAGAAGCCCGACCCCTCACGACGCACAAAGGAGGATCGCGCCGCATTGGTTCATCCCGTGTGTATCTACTAATAACACCTCAAGTATCTGATTATTACTCCAAGTAGGTGCCCAAGGAAGTACTTGGGAATCCAAAGTCCTATCTACCGAGCTCAGTCATCTGGGACTGTAGATACTTGTAGCTGTTCGCTGCTCTGGCCGGTTCATGTCCTGCAGCCTATTTGGCCTCTCCTTTGCAGCAGTCCGTCGGTAGAAGAGCGCCCTCTTCCCGTTTCATGTGCCCGGTTAGATTGCAGGCGAGACGACGCGACATTATTCGCCTGCGCAGGACACACACACGCACACACACCCGCACACACACCCACACACACTTGCCTTTCCCCCCCCTAACGTTATCGCCCGCCGCCCATCCACCCACGCTTGCGGCCTCACTCGGCAGATGGCCTGATGAGCCTGCGACCTGCCTTGCATTGCACACACACTCACTCACACACAGACTCGTCTACTATTCGTACATGGGCACGTGATAGGTACCACAACCACATGGACCACCATGCATCATCACCACCACCAGCAAAACGACGACCAGCTATCCAAGTATCCATCTCGTTCTCTGTTGAGTCAGCTTCTACTTCATACAACCATCCATCCATCTACATACAACAGCGGCTCACGGTCCCAGCGTCCATGTCCGCATTCATCATGCCTGCGCTAGACCCCATATGGAAATGTAAACAGCCTAGAGAATGCAAACACCGGAACCATCACCGTCAGTCAATGACAGTCTCTGGATGCGATGTACCTACTAGTACTCCTCCGTATGTATCAATGTTCGGGGCAGACAGCGTCGAGGCGAGACCATGCCATGCCATGCAAGCAATCAAGGCTCTCCTGTGCCGTTCGTCGGTAGGTCCTCAGCTCATCAGCCCAGGCCCTTTGCGACAACCAATGCATGCCGTCATTGTGAGAAATACCCGACCATGCAACCGTTAGGGGGTTGGTGAGACATCCACCACAATACAAAAGCATCTACCTAGTCCCTCTCGTAACAACCCTGTGGGCGCCTGCCTTGGACCAAGGGAGTTGTACATGGGCACGTGACAGATAGGTTCCTTGCCACCCACCCACCTTGCTCACACTGCGACGGCGCATAACAACACGCGTGTTTGATTAGTCATGATTCCAAGGTCATTGCTGCGGAAACAACACCCGTCCAGCTGCTGCTGTCGCTTTTGCCACCACCCACCGACATCCTCCACCACACATGCGGAATATCAATTACTCTGTATAATGTCCCTCCCATCCTCCCTCTCTTCGAGCATGCCTGTACGCCATCAAACACCACATTGCGCGCCTTGTATATCCACCAATAGTTGACAACAAGTTCAACACGATGGTATTGCGTTGGCATGGGCGCGCCAATGTAGCGTCACGCACAGCATACTTCTATACGGAGTAGATATACTCGCACAACTTCGGTGTCGTGTCTCCCAAGGCAGGATACCCGTGGTAACCACATTTTTACATGGCATAACACGCTGCATACATTTTACATGGCATAACACGCTGCATACATTTTACATGGCATAACACGCTACATACAAGCCTTTCCAGTCAACAAGTCGTCCATGCAGATTCAAATGCGCTATCCTGTTGCGTGGTCTGAACACTAACTAGCTAGTCACGTGCCTAAACAGTAATGGTCGTCATTGACCTTCTAGATATCTATACTAAGTATCATCTAGCTATCTACATGTACTTCTCTCTCTGAGTGACTGAGTGCGCCAAATTACAATCACTCATCTTCCGCGTCCATCACCAGTTCGCTCAAATACTCGTCGGCTGCCCAGTTAATACCACTACCAACAACCATGGCCGAGATGATCCCCTTCAACGTCCACATCCGTTTTCGCGATTCCTTTAGTTCCTTCTCTACCGCCTCGACTTGATCACGTAGTCGAGGGTCTTCAATGTCTTCGGTCGACTGCGCCTTCATCTCCTCTGCCAGCTCGAGCAGCGTTTGAGCCAGTGCCTGGTTCTTTTGCTTGACAGCGATGTGCCCTTGCTCCGCTTCACCCAAGGCACGCACTGTGGATGTGAGTTTCGAGCTCAACGAGCCATGCACCATGGAGACGGTGTCGTTCTCGGTGATCAGAGGGAGTAGTCGTCTACATGTTGTTGGCGGTTAGTCAAGTTGCAGTCGTAGTAGGTGGTAGGCAGTGTGTGTGTGTAGTGCAAGCGCAGGACTGTTTACTTTTCGGAAAAGTCGCTGTCTTCACCGCCATGGACAGCTTTCAACACAGGATCCATGATGAGCACGTTGTGTGCTACACGGTTGCGTATTTCAAAGTTTGACTTCGCATCCATGGCTTCGCGCTGGGCCGTGATCAGCTGGTCTTGTAAGACATGATCCGATAGGGTTGAAACATCAGGCACATGAGCTGCGAAATTCAGCGCTGTTCGTCTCGAACCTCACCACCTGCCACTGCGTACCTGACTTCTGCGCCTCCATGAGGCTCCTCTGCAGCTCCAGCTCCCGGAGTTGATCGTAGAGGGCCAACGCGCGCCGCTCGAGATCGGAAAACGCAAACGCGTCGCTGGAGGGTGTTTCCATCAAATCAGCCATCGTGTTTGCCAGTTGCGCTTCCGCGTGTGAATAATCGGCCATGTGAATGTCGGTCATGGTGGTTGAGAGGCGGCGATTGATCGGCTCAAGAGCACTTGTGAATGACCATCTGACGCGTTGCTACGACTAAGGTTGGTGTATCTAATATCTAGTCGTCCATGCATTACTCCGTAGACAATGTACAAATGCAGAGAGCATCGTTGGGGGGGGAGGCTGCGTAGGGGCCCGTGTGTCAGTAATCCCTGCCGCCTCCATCCCCATGCTTCTTCTCAGCAGACGAGAGACGATTCAGACATAGACAATAGATAGATACATATATCGTAGCGGCGCCGGTACCTCGAGCTCACCCACTCGCCGGCTCTCCGGCTCTTCAGCTGTCCAGCTCTCCCCGTCTACCATCACACCCGTCGCAGCATCTCCGGCGCAGGTGGACGGCAGCTTGGATGTCGCTGCAGATTGCTGTAGCGCATACGGGCCAGCGCCTCGACGCTGATCCCGTCGGCTTCAACTCGATCGATGCACTGAAGCGCTGGATCGCAAGACAAACCGAGATTCCGCCAGAAGGCCAGATATTGCTCACCACCCGCGGCAAGCACGTCAAGCTACAGCTGCTCCTTACCGAGGCGTGTACATCCCAATTACTATATAAAAGCCCACATGTGTATATATACAGACCATCTACGCCAGAGCTGACAATACATGTATACAGAGGGAGATCTTTGTCTACCACCGCGAGCTCTCGTCTGGAGCCTCTTCGTCTGCCCTTGCCCCCGCTCCCCTCCCCGACACATTTACCCCCGACGATGCTCCCGATACGCTCTCGAGCCATACCGACCTTCGAGCATGGCAGACGCTCTTCCAGGCACGCCGTGACTGGGCGTTTGGCATTCTCGACAAATCCCGCTCCATGTCCCTCGTCGCGGCGAAGTACTTTGCGGAACAGGCAACCATTGACAGAGGGACCCAGATTGCCGTCGGAAACCACGACTCGCACATACGAGGACTGGAACAGAAACACCAGGAGGTCCGGGAGTGGTTCGACACGGTGGAAAAGGAGGCCGTCGACAACCTGCGGCGGCTGGATGCCGACTTTGGACAGCTCGGGACGATACCGGCCAAGGCGGAGTTTGCCCAGTTCCTAGCAAAGGAAGTGCGGTCGACACAGCCAGGCCAAGGTGCACGCAAACCATCGTCGGCCCGGACCGACTCGCTGCAGGAATTCTTGGACGTCGACGCGCTCAAGAAGGCTACAGCCGTCAATAAGCGGGTGCGCGAGTCCTTTGGCAAGCGTATGGCGGCCATGGGGGCGCAGCTGGAGAAGATCACGGCAGACTACAACGAGCTTCTGGGTGCGGTTGGCCAGAGCCAGAGCCGGTCACTGGTCGACGACGGCGAGGAACCGCTGCGGCTATACAATGAAATCGATGCAGTTGCCAAGAAGGTCGAATCCGACTTTGAGCACGTCATGGGGCTTCCCGCCAATTCAAAATCTGTCGCACAGGTCTCCAAGATGGCGCTCTTGCACACGCGCAACTTCCTCCCGGTCATCAAGGAATACTGCACCGAGATGAGCGAGCTCGTTCGGCGCGCCGTGGAGCAGAAGAACTATGCAGTCAAGAATGCGGTAGAGAGTATGCGCGGCATCGCAAATATCGAGTCCGTGATATCGAGCATGAACAACGAGTTGGAATCCATCAGCATTCCGGAAGAGGGCATTGCTGCTTTCGAGTTGGTCTCGCTCGTTGGTCGACTTCCCTACATCTATGGTACACTCCTTGTGGAGGCGGTTCGGAGGCGCGAGTGGATGGACAAGATGGTCAAGGACACGTCGTCACTCGCAGAAGAAATGGCAACCTACCAAGAAGAAGAGGAACGTCGCAGGAAGCGGTGGTTGAAGCCTATTGCCGATGTCATTAATCTGGACGCTGTGCAAGGCAACGGTCTCGGCTTCGAAATGAACGTGCAGCCGGAGAAGAATCGCTGGCCAGTTGTTACACGAGAAGATCTCACGCAGTTCCTCAAGATACTCCAGGGCCTCGAAGGGCAGTCGTCGGAAGCCGAGGCGCTCAGCCAAGCTATCAAAGATCTCGACCGGCCTACCAAGCAGCAGATCAGACGCGCAAAGAACTTCAAGATGGGCAGTGTACAGGAACCTGCATTTGGTAGGGGCTCACAGCTCATGCTGAGAGGAGACGATGAGACGCGAGTGCTAAAAGAAGCAAACGTAAAGCTTGAGGAGGAGCTGAAGGGACAAAAAAGTAGAGTTCGACGTCTGGAGGACCTTCTGCACCGACAAACACATGTCAGTAGGCTCTCCATGGGTAGCGGTCTGCCATCTTTTGGCCCGCAAAGCCCCGCAGATCCGTCGACGCCGACCTTGGACGCTCCATCTCCTGTCCCACAAGTCGACCACTCGCGGCGGTCATCAGTCTCATCGCGTCGCTTTTCAACGAACCAAGGCCAGGAAGACAAGCGCAAGATACTGCGTCTTGAGCAAGAACTGGCTGCTGAGAAGGAAGCACGTGCAGCCCTGGAGAAGGAAACTCAAGCTAAGAGAGAAGGCGATGACGAGCTCAAACGGCAAGCACAAGAAGCCGTCTCGACCAAGGACGAGATCATGGAGAATATGAAAGCGCAACAGAACGAGTTTGCTAATGAGAGACGGTCGCTGGAGGAAGAGGTTCAATCGTACAAGACGAGGATAGAGGAAGCAGAAGACGAACTTGATCGTATTCTGGGCAGTCGTGCCAACGAGCGGAGTGGTATCGACACAAAAATACACGACCTCTTAGCCGAGAATGAAAGTGTCCGCGAGGAAGCTACTGCCCAAAGAAAGATCGCAGACGAACACATTGCACAGCTGCAGGATGATCTGAGAAAGCGTAGTGAGGCTGAATCGCGGCATAAGGAGTCGCTTGCTACTGCATTCAACCATCTCTCTCCTGGTACCACCGCGCCAGACGATCGGAACGCTCTTGTCTCTCAACTGGAAGATTTGGCATCACGGTCGTACAACTACCAACGTGAGCTTCAGCAAGCTATCGCCATGGCTAAGACGGAGAACGAGAACGCCCGCGAGAGAGCGCACGAGCAAGAAGTGGACTTAAAGTCCAAGTTGGCCCTAGAGAAGGATGCAACAACCTCGCTGCGGGAGCAACTTGCCATGGAGAAAGCAAAATCTGCTTCGATAATAGCCGAACTAGACGAGGAGCGTGGCCATTTGCGAGAGCTCCGAACAAAGTTTGCCGAGGGAGAGACTGGATCGGAAGCACTTCGCAAGCGTGTTGAAGAGGAGGAGGCAAGGGTCGGACACCTGCAAGTCGAGCTCGCAGAATCCAAGTCCCACGCCAACAGCCTCGACGTGGAACTCATGCATCTTCAGAAGAAAATGTTCAAGTATGAAGAGTTTGATTCTTCCCGAACATATGAGCGCCAGATTCGTGCAAAGGAGCTCAGTAAGCGGCTCTACTCGCAACAGGATCGTCTTGTAGGGCTTGTGGAGTCCCTAGGTTTTGCCATAACCTACGAAGATGGCCAAATGGCGCTGCAACGTGCATCCAAGGTCAGCAACAGCACGACCCTGAATGATACCACTGGGCTACTCGGACGGAGTGTCATGACGCCTTCACCTACGCCTCTCAAACAGCATACAAACAATCTGCTCGATTTGTCATTCCTACAGTGGCCCGACTCCACTGATCTGGAAGAAGAAGATCGCCGGTACCACGAGCTTATCGATAATCTCAACCGCTTCGACTTGGATGCCTTTAGTGAAGCAGTTGCTAAGCGCATGCGTGACATTGAGCATACAGCGCGGAAATACCAGCGAGAGATGCGTGCCTATAGGGAGAAGTCGCATCGTTTCCAGGCCGAAGGTCATGAGAAGATTGCCTACCGCTCCTTCAAGGAGGGCGACCTCGCACTCTTCCTCCCCACACGCAACCAGGCCACCCGTCCATGGGCGGCCTTCAATGTAGGTGCTCCCCACTACTTCTTGCGCGAGCAAGACTCGCATAGATTGCGTGGTCGGGAGTGGCTCGTTGCACGCATATCAAAAGTCGAAGAGCGTGTTGTCGATCTCTCAAAGACACTGGATTCGAACGCTCGAGCTTCCGTAGACGGTCGCTCCATCGCATCCAACAGTGCCATCTCATTTGAAGACGATAACCCATTTGAGCTCTCAGACGGCCTCCGATGGTACCTTCTCGACGCGGCAGAAGAGAAGCCTGGGGCACCAGGTACACCCGGCCTAGCTAAGACCACCGTAGCCAGCGCTCGCGTCACTGGCCAAGGTCAGATGGAACCCACCAAGAAAAAGTCGTCCAACGATCCCGCAAAGACTCTTGGCAAATCCCTCGATAGCCGACGTAGCAGCGGCACGAGTAGAAAGAGCGCCCCCTTGACGGGCGCACGCAACTCTACGGAGATTCTTCCGCAGGGCGATCTTGTAGATTCCGGACCAAGCTCGAATACAGCGACGAGGGGTGGAAGCCCGACAGTAAGACCAGGACCCAGCCATCTGAGAGAGAGCGAGGCGACCGCAGACGCGGGCGCGGATGCGGATGTAGCTGGCGAAGAGGTGCGCAAGGACCTTTTGTGGGGACCTTAGGTTTGCCTCCCAAACTTAAGCTCCCCGTGTACATGCTCTTTATCCCGCTAATCTGTTCCCAGTACCGTCCCCTTCACCGCCCTCTTCAGAACTCTGTGTACGAATATCAGTCGTCGCCGCACAAACAGTCTGCTCCCAATATGAGTGGCAGTGGTGTGTTTAGAGCTGGTACAAATGGGTCGCCGAGCAAGTCACAAGTGGGCAGTGTAGGAGAGCTTGCGAGGGTGACGAGTCCAGCGGGTAGTCCGAGTAAGAAAGCATCAACGCCTGTGCCGAGAGAGAGAAAGGGAAGTTTTTGGGACGGGCTGTTCCAGGTAGACGTGATGTATCAGAAGTCGAGGAAGTAAACACCGAAGTATATGTCCGGAGTGTGGTACATAAGGCTCGTAGGATAATATAAAACCGAAATGATTTTTAGATAATTAATGCTTCAACTCTTTCCCAGTACATATCGAAATCTCGAGAAATGAAGCTCAATACTTTCGAAGACTTGAAAGGTTATCCAAAAGTATACCCCGTGTCTCATGCTTGTCGGAGTCAATCTCTGCAGTCTTTCAACCTCAATATCTCACGAGATTTCCTTCCTGGGGAACACGACCAGTGAATTGGTCGAGTGAGGACAAGCTGATTGGCGGCTTTATTTACCTCCACGATCGCCAGGCACGCTTGCGTCTCCCCGCATACACACTCTCCACAACCCCGGATTGATCTCTCTGCTTGTCTCAAAGAGGTTAGAAGCTCTAGGACTTGGTATTTACTGTGTGGTTGAAAGCACTTGACAGCATGAAATATCCCGGGGCTAGGGAGGCGAGTTTTTTGTTCATCTATTTTTCCGAAAGTGAGATGATAAATATATTAAGGTTTGTGATAAGCTTCAGTACCTTGCCAACGTCAGTTGTTGTTATTCTTCAATGTATCGAGGTATCAAGATGGTTTCTTACAACCAGTCCTTTCTTCTTCTTCTTCTTCTTCTTCTTTTCTTTTCACACGGGTTACAACACGCAACAGCGATATTGACAAAGCAGCAGAGAGTAGCATGCCAGGCGCCAACACCAAACCCCCTTTCAGGATGTCCCAAAAACACTCTCCTCGTCTCGGCCACCCCATCCAACACCTCAACATTCACCACCATTCAATCCGCAATCCTCTCCCTCCCCCTCGATAACACAACGCACTACATCCTCATCACCCCAGGCACCTACACGGAACAAGTCAACATAACCCGTCCCGGACCCCTCTACCTCCTCGGGCAAACCAGCAACCCCTCCACCCTCTACGCCAACACAGTCGAAATCCTCCACCACGCCGCAACCGGCGGCACAAACACCACCGACAACGCCTACACCTCCACCCTCACCATTGCCCCAACCCTCAATTCCTCCCTCACCGGCTCAGGCCCAACCGGCAACCCCGTCCCCCCATCCACCCCCTTCGGCAACATCGACTTCCGCGCCTACAACCTCAACATCACAAACGACTGGCTCCCCTACTCTGCCGGCCCCTCCCTAGCGCTCTCCACCTCGTACGCCAACACCGGCTTCTACCGCTGCGCCTTCAAATCCTACCAAGACACAATCTACATTGGCAAATTCGCAAACGCCTACATGGCCGGCTGCGAAATTGCCGGCCAGACGGATTTCCTCTACGGCTTTGGCACCCTCTGGGTGGAGGCGAGCCGCGTCATGATGCGTGGGTGTGGCGGCGGGATTACCGCCTGGAAGGGTACGGAGACGTCGTTTGCGAATCGGTTTGGGGCCTATGTTCATGGGGGGGTGGTGATGGCGGCGAATGCGTCGGTTGCGGGGGGGATGGTTGGAAAGTGTGCGTTGGGGAGGCCGTGGAATGCGTTGCATAGGTCGGTGTTTGCGGGGGTGTATTTGGATGCGAGTATTAGGGATGGGGGGTATATTGAGTGGAGTGGGGGGGATCCGAGGGTCGGGAATGCAACGTTTATGGGTAGGTGTTTTGCTTTGTTTTGAGCGTGTTGTTGGCTTTCGTTTTGGAGGGGGCCTGTTGGTGTTGTTGGTGTTGCTTGCTGACTGGGAGTTTAGCCGAGTATGAAACGTATGGGCCTGGGTGGAATGCGACGGGGAGGGAGGTCGGGAATGTTACAAAGGTGCTTGATGAGGAGGAGTGGGGGCCGTATTCGAGCCCAGGGGAGGTGTTCCAGTATTTCAAGAGTGAGAGGACTGGGAACGTAGGGTGGATTGATTGGGAGGCTTGAGATTGTTGTGGCAGACCATGATGCTGCGTTCCTGTGGTCTCTACTGTAACGCTTTCGCCCCGTGAGATGAGTGTTGAAGACTGGCAACTGGACTAGAGGTCATGGTATGTATGGTACACTCCATCCTGATTCCTACCTTTCACATACCGTAAAGCGTCGCTAGACTTTTTGTCATATCATCACAGTACATAGCGGTAATCTTCACACAAACCCATAACAGAGGGCATTCATTCACCCTGATCCTCCTCCCCCTGACCCCCAACTAACCAAGACTGCTATGGAAAAGCGCCCCAAAAGGTCATCAAGCCCCTCGTCTTGAAACCGGGGGGGGGGGGGGGGGGGGGGGGGGGGGGGGGGGGGGGGGGGGGGGGGGCGGGGGGCGGGGGCGCCGGGGGGG
>JAFISD010000375.1:0-18075 GCA_022560085.1 Helminthosporium solani
TATATACTTTTAATTTATTTTCTTTAGATATTAGAAAGAGTAATTTAAATATTAGCTTTAGTATAAGGTTTTAAAGCTTAGTATTATTAAGATATTACGTGTTGTTGCTACGAAGGCGAGTCACCTTAGTAGAGTACGCCACTTACTTGGGTGCGCCGCTTGCTTGTGAAGTATGTTAATAGTATAGTAGAGATAAATTATATTAAAGAGTATAGGTAATAGTATTTAGTATTAAGCTAAGTAAGGCCTAGTTTATAAGAACTAGGCATATAAGGTAAGTATAGACTTTATATAATATTCTTTTATTTTAGCTAATTACAAGTCTAGGATAACAACCAATTAAATTCTACGTTCTCTGGCTAACAATGCGACCATGATAGCTTCGCTCATTTCTCGCTGCGCAATAACATGGACAATTTAGGAGGGGCTCTTTCATCTTATACATATAAGAAGCCTGAGGCTGTCATGTAGTAGCGCGATATATACTACCTAGTAGTTATCAGTCGTTATTATTCAGCATCGAAAGGCACAATCTCAGCAATCCCGCATGTACAACTTCGAGTGAAAAAAAAAGCTAATCTGAAGATTGTTCCCAAGGGTCTAACTACGTCTTCTTCGATGAATTCATGTTTTCTTCTTACAGCGACTCTGAGCATTTAGTCCTGCTTTGATGCCTCTTTTGGGCTTTTATGTAGATGTGTTTGAAGACCATTTCCAACACTTGATGTTTTCTTTGTAAGCTGAGCGACATAACGTGTCTCATCACTAAGTGGATCAAATCAGTATGTGGATCACCCCACCAAAACGCGTCCTTAACCATCTACTCTACCCACTATGCCGCCACAACCACGCGCTTAAAAGCTTTAAAAAGAAGGCTAATTAAGCCTTATAGTTACCTCTTTTTAATTAAACCCTTAGCTATTAATACGCCAGCTTGTAAAAGCCTATAATGTACTATTTACTACCCTATATAGGCGCCTTTAAGGTATATAGCTAAAGTATAAGACTAGATTACTAAATTAAAAGCTATTACCTACTAAAGAGTAGGCCTTAGTTTAGTAGATACTAGAGCTTAACTAACGTAGATTTCTACTATATATTATTAACGTACGACGAATAGCCAACGTTCTAGTCGCCACGCGTGGTAAGTAGCCTCCTCCTCTACCTCTAGGCTACTACTAGGCACTACGCTTTATTAAGGCTTAGCTAGAGCTTTAGATAAAGTGGAGTAGGAAGCGTAATATATAGCGCGTGAAAGCTAAGGATCCTATTACAATCTAGGCCTAGTTTAAGCTTATATAAGACACGTGGTAGAGCTATAGGATACTAGATAAAGATACCTATAATTTTAATAAGACTAGCTTTGCTATAGGTGTTACTATGACGTTAAAGGTAGTTACTAGCTCTAACTTAGTTAGTCAAGTAGTATCTATCTAGCTAGGTAACTAGGAGTAGGTTATAGTAATTAAAGGGGTAAGCGCTACTAGCTAGGCTATTCCACCCTTTATTATCCTAGCTAGAAAGCTCCACTAAGTAGCCTGGTATAAGGATATACCTACTAACTAGATAGTCGCTATTAGTGACACTAGCTAGATGAATAATCTACTAGGCCTTGCCTAGCTAAACCACTTTAATAGCTATACTAAGGCTCGCATAGTAGGGACCTACTAGCTACTTATCCTAGACAGCTATAGTAGCTATGCTACGCCTGAATTTGACTAGTACTATATAGAGTATTATATTATTACCCTCTATATACTACTATATACGTTACATCTACTATAGCTACTAGATATAGGCTACTTCTCACCTCTAAAGCGCGCGTATAGTTACGTGGTAGATTAGCTTACTTACTAATATATCTACTATATTAATAAAGTAGATTTCCTATCTATCTATAAATTAGTTAGGCTCTAAGCTCTAAAGCTAGAGAATATCTAGGCTGGCTTTTAGGTAATAGGGCTTATCCTATTCAACCTAGAAAGGGTACTCTTGTCGCTAATTATTGTCTAAATACTATTACCACCACTAATAGCTAGCGTAGTAGAAGGATAGTAGATAGCTAAAACGCTATATATAATAGACCAGCTTTAGTAGCAGGCTTAACATATCTAGGACCTACTTCGTCGCTAGTTACAGAGCCCTACTACTATAGCTATTAGCTAGCTTGTAAAAGGGTGCTAGCTTGCTATGCACTTAGCTACCATCCTTATAGAGGAGAATACAAAGCTTTAAGTAGCCTATTAATACTAACAACGTAAGCAGACGTAGAGGTGATAGTATATTGCCTATAGAGGCGCTCTACAGGCTTAGGAAGGTCAGAGGCTGGCTACAGAGGCTGATAGGGTAGCTCAGGAGGGTGAGCAGATAGATCAACCAGGGCGCCGTCGAGCACCACCAACATGCAGTAAGTGTTATATTCAGGGACATAAAAGGACTTAGTATATAGCTAGCTAGTACAAATCTATTTTCACTATAAATCACTATAATTCACAGTGATTTACTATAATATCATATAGAAAAGGCGTCCTTTTTTGGTGGGGTGATCCACATACTGATTTGATCCACTTAGTGATGAGACACGTTATGTAGATGAGTTTGGTAAGAAAGATTTTTAAACGTATAATAGAACTAAAAGGTAGGTGCTGTACATCCTGGCTGTGCATTTTCCATAATCGCAACCAGTTCACTCCAGATTTGCTTCTGCGTACGAGAACCCTCTGCATTCGACATCCAATCTGGTATCCAGTGCCTATCGTGTATTTATTAGTACACTAATTACTATGAAGTTTATATAGCACTTACTCTTTGACCTTGCATCCAGAGAGATGTTTACCATGGGTAGGCTCCCGTTCAACTAGCGCATGAATAGTCGTTCGACTCCCCTCTTCGGCAGATCTAGCCCATATCGCACGCATGACACCCTGAGCCGCCCGCGTTACCGTGCGACTCTGACGAGCGAGGCCAGTAGAGCATAGTCCTGGCGCGCTCATGTTGATAATAACGCCGGTCTTTTCTAAGGGGTACACCTCAGCAAAGGCTCGGACAGCATACATCTCAACGAGTTTAGAGAGAGAATAACTGGTGCAGTACGTTAGATTCTGTATCAATCATATCTAGAGTTGTGGCTTACCGATTGCCCATATTCTGCGCTCCGGAATCATTGAGACCTTGCAGGATATTGTGCTTATCCGCTTTGGCGAACTCTTTCTGAGCGTTCGCCTGGAAACCCAGGGCACTGACAAGATGGACAATTCGAGGGTTGATGTTGTATTTCCTTACAGTATCTATTAGTTTTGGCATCAGCATGACGCCGAGGAACATGGTGCTGACGACGTTAACGGCCATAACCTTGAATTGTCAGTACAAGTAGTAAAAATTGAAATCATAGCACCAAGGCAGAAGGCTCCAACACCATAATTAGCGTAAATAGAGGAAATCATTGTAAGCCTATTAACCCGAAGGTGTACATGTGTGAACTTACCGTTTCCATTCCACCCTCAGCAGTTGTCCAGGAATCGAGGAATACGCCGGCATTTTGAACCAACGCGTCGATCCTCTCGAGATCTTTCTGCGCTCTAGCAGCGAACTCTTTTACGGATGCAAAGGAAGAAAGATCAAGCTTCCACACCTCAACCACACCTTTCCGGCCTGTCGTACGCTCAATATCGAGTTTGGCTTTCTCCCCTGCATCGGTATTTCGTACGGCAACAATGACGCACGATGCTGAGCTTTTAACGAGGTGTCGAGCTGTCTCTAGCCCCAGTCCGTTATTACTACCCGTAACAATGTAGGTTTTGCCAGAGCAGGTAGTTTGATCCAGTAATATGGGTAATTTGGCGTATTGCTCGACAAGAACTTGGCTCATTGACATATTGAAAAGATTTATCGAACGATCCTTCAACGAAAGGTGTAAGGAAGCCTGTATTTTTAAATGCTAATAAGTACAAGCAAGAGCATTAGAGATTCTGACTTGGACAAGTTCGGTCGCTATAACATTATAGGTACTACATAGTCACTTGTCTGTGCGTAATGCGTTCTAGATCCTTCGTACAAAACATGACCTTCAACCCACAACTCAGCCCCCGACCAGCTGCGATTTATCGTGTACGACGTAAAGGGACACCGCTAGCAGGGTAAGAACGGAGAAAACCACGTCACAATACTGAGAGAGTATGGTTTGGAGTCAGTGAAGAGCAAAACGGACGACCCTTGTTCGTGTCAGCAAGAGGCTTAGATTATGCTGATTCGCGGCTATACCCAACAACCAATTGGAGATTGGCATCCTCATCGGGAAAGGCGTGATAAGCTAGCGATATTCGGACTCCAATGTCCTCATTTTACCAACATCTGGCTTCTTTTACACTCGTCTGCCTCAGTGACATCGTGCTGTATCTCCGCCTCTATTTGAGCCGGTATCCAATTTGACCGGAGGCGTCGTACGAGTCGGCTGGATTGATATGTCCGACGCCAACATGGCGCTTCAGTTCGTTACGGAAAGGGAGATTGGCATCAAAGAACGACGTTTGATACGATCTCATGTGATGAAAGGTAAAAACAAGGGACGGACACGGTTGAAGAAAAGGGAAATAGCCGACGGATGCGCGCTGAGCACAAACACGCTCCATTTCGGAAATAACTTGGTAACAGTGGCGGAGATTCGGGCAGCAGGATGTACACATGTCTTGAGCCAGAAACGGTTATTCTGGAACGATATTACCCTAGCCTCGTTTCCGATCGAGCTAAGTTGTGATATGAAGGGATTATTATACCAATGTGTGCATCAGACCTACCGAAGCTAAGCTGTATGCACCCCTTTCTAATCGCTCCGCAGGGTTTTGGACGGTCTCGAAGATACTTTACCCTCCCGAATTCTGCTATACACTCGACATGTCACAGTATGTATGGTTCCAATACGTTCGTGAAGACATAATATGTAGGTGATTTCTTCCCCGCCTGCACACTAGCCGAGCATACGCTGAACACATCCAGACTTTAATTGTGTGTGGGCAATATCAGTTTCCTTCCAGGACCGGTTCGGTGGTAAGATCAAAGTCTCCCCCGAGGCTTTGAAATACCTGTCACTAGCGCACAAGATGCTCAACGAACGCCTATCTGGCCCTGAAGCTTTGGCTTTGCAAGACCGGACTATAGCCATTGTCACTTTGCTTGCGATCTATCACATTATGCACCACCAGCCACACAATGGGTTAGTACACTTCAATGGACTTCGCCAGATGATACAACTACGCGGCGGCTTAGCCAATCTGGCGAGAGAAAACCCAGCTCTCGCGCAAAAGCCCTGGAGGTAAACGCGCCTTGACTAACATCCCCACAAGATCAACATCGTCTTACAAAGAACTAGGCTAGACATTGAGTTTGCGCTCCACAATGGCGGAGAAACACGCTTTGGTATCGACGAGGTTCCACCCAGTCTTGATCAAATTGGACCACAGACCTTATCAGCACCATTAACATTGAGCCAGAAAGTCCTTCGCGACGGCCTCAATCCGAATCTTCTTGCCTTTTTAGTCGACATCAACCATTTCACTAGCCACCTAAATAAAATATATGGAGATAATAAACTGGCGCCGGCAAGCTACGCTGAATCCGTATACCGACGCCTCCATCACCTACTCAAGTTCGCTCCACTAGGAAGACCGCGACCCCTCAATACTATTGACAACTTAGTTCACTTGACACTTGTCGCTATCATGACGACATTGATGCCAGAGTACGGTCACAATCAAGCTCGATATGATCTCTTGGCCAACCATCTTCGGGGCGCGCTTCAAGCCTACCCTACATCAATCGATGGCAACGACGAGTTTTTCTTATGGGCACTGTTTGTTGGTTGGGTAACTATCCTTGAGTTTCGTGATCATACATGGCTGTCGATGATGATTGGTGGGATTCGTGAACGGCGGCCAGGTTTGGATGCTTGGATACATGTGCATGGTGTGCTAAGTCAATATCCGTGGCTCAACGTCTTCTATGATAAGAGTGCCGAGAAGTTATGGAAAGAGGTTCAGGAAATCACAAACGTGCAAGCTTTTTGCTGTGAATCATTCTTACCTACTGCTACTAGAGTATTAGGTATCTAAGGCAGCTCTTACCAGGTATCACAATTAGACTCTAGACATGAATACAGCCACTTCTTATTACACCTCTTGCAATAGACAGTCACCGGAGGCACCAGGGAACTCAGAGCAATGCTGGTGGACTATATGAAACGTCTGTATATATGGAACTAATGAGTGTAGCTAGTAAAGAGGAGAGTAGCTGCAAGTAGGCGGGCGCCAAGCAGTGCGGCGATTTTTGAAAATGCACACCATCTCGATCCCATCAATACCATAGACGAAAGCTTAGTGATTGCATTATGATGGGTCGCTTATGGAGGGTGTGAGGCAGTCTTGCAACTGCTTCTGAAGCACCATGCTGTATTCAATATGATCGACAGTTTCGGTTGGAGGGCACTGCTCTGGGTTGCTTAGGGAGGTCCCGATGTTATGGCAAGTCTTTCAATGATTGAGGGACGAGTTGACGTCAACTCGAACGAAAGAGAATGTAACGTGCTGGGGAGGGTGCCTCAGAAGCACCTAAAACAATGGTACAGTTATTAGTTGACCACAACACCAATGCCAATACCATATGAAGATAACAACGAATGAACTACACTGGGAAAAGCGGCCGATAGATGATACAAAGCTGGGACGTGGCCATTGATTCTGGACGGCGCTAATGTCGGGAGGCGCTAACTAGGATTAAGAGCTTGGTATGGGGGCCAGTTGTTCGAGCGTTACGCTGACATAGAATTAGCGAACAACAGGAGAGATTCGAATAGCGCTGAGGAACGTAGCATTTAAAGCGGCAACTCGGGTGGATTTGAGGCTATGGCAAAGCAACTGTCAGCCTACAACCACACTAATGTCGACACTATCGTGAAGGAAAATTAGAGTCGGATGGTACTGCTCTGGGCTACTGCGAATGAATTTGAAGCTATCGAAAGGTAGCTCGTGAAGAAGACTGTAGATCTCAATACTGGAGATGAGGATGCTTAGGGACCGCCAACATGATCTTCTGGGGGTGGAAATGCTAAAGAAGGACTATATCGATCTCCGCCTTTCATCTTGTTGAAACTTATTCTTTATGCTTTGGAAACACAGCCTTCCAATAGACAATATTGACATAAAAACTACCGTTTCCCTTGAATGAGAGTGGGTGATGGTTACACTATTTCTACGACATTCAACCCAAGTATTTCCACTTCGCACTTTTCTCAGCTGGAACTGGCCTATTTATCGCCGTCTAACGACCGGCCGACAACTGCAGAAGCGAAGAATCAAGTATCAAGATGCTGGCAGAAAGGTTTGATGGGCCCTGTTGTGGGGAGCGGGGTCATAGAACTGTTATTATGACTGTCAAAGCCCGCTATTTTGAGTATTTACAGACTTCTTCCATGCTCTGAAACATATAACGTCTTATAACCTTATATCTCAGCCCACCTTTTCCGGTTTTCTGACCCTATGTGGCAGCTACAGAGAATGTGTATGGTGGGGGGCGCCTGTCATTGGTGCATTATGCGTCTACGCCGCAGACACGCAGAAACAACTGCAGACAAGGCGGAGCAGGCGGCTAGGGACATTGATCATCATCGTCTCTCATAAGAACAGCGGCGAGTCTCTATTTCACAGTATTCTGGCGATAGCAAAAACTCCACGATGAAGGAAGGTAGTATACCGCGAAGTTCTTCCCCAAATCCATCAAACATCCTCACACCCACATCCTCGATTTTCAGTTTTGGAGAGGTTAGCGGACCATCACAGGCATTCAATTTTGAGCCCCCATCATCAAGATTCTCCTCTACAAAGCCTCGTAGAAAAATTCCAAATTCTGTAGCCAAGGGTTACAATGCACCCTCATCTCCATTTCCATCCAGGCCAGGTTCAACGGGTGCCGACAATGACCATGATATACCACATCTATCTATAGAGAGCAGACAGAGTACACCATTTTCGACCTCTCACACGCCATTTGCTTCAACGAATGAGGAGCTTATACGTCCCAGTCTGGAGCGAGATGGACTGCACGCAGATCTTGAGCACTTGAGTTTGACGACGTCGGCAAATCCACCAACAATCTCTTCACAAAACAACACGCCAGCTCCCTCTATTGGCATCACACTAATTCCCTCTGTTGGGGATACTGAGGGACTTCAACGTGCAAGAGACGAAAGTCTCGTTCATGGCATGGGCGCTCTCCACGTAGACAGTCCTTCAGGAATTGCAAGGAGTGCCTCTAGAGAGCGCGACGGCCTTTATACCACTCCTTCAGCCCGCCGCCGATCGGGATCACGAATGGAGGAAGATATTCATCGAACAGAAGATGAAGAGCCACCGGAAGCCTTTTTTCACACCAAAGTGGTTCAGGATGCGCTAAAGACGGCGAAAACCATGATGAGTAGAATGTCAAATATTCTGTCTGAGTCGAAATTACATGATGATTCCGGATCGGGAATTGTGAATCTGCTACGACAAGCCACCAAGTTGAACGAATTTGAACTCCAATCGACGCGCACCGTTGGACTTGTCGGGGATACGGGTGTGGGCAAGAGCAGCTTGATCAACTCGTTGCTTGATCGTTTAGATTTTGCTAGATCAGTAAGAAACCCATTTCTACGTTCTATTCTAGAAATAAGCTGAGAACGTTGTGATAGAGTGGCAGCGGGACTGCATGTACATGTGTTGTTACAGAGTATCATCATCATGATCATGACAACTTCATCATTCATGTCGACTACTTCAGTATTGCCGAACTCAAGACAGTGTACGAGGACTTGCTTCGAGCTTGTCGGGATAGTCGAGCTATTTCGAAAGGAGAGGCATCAATTTCTGACCGAAGCTCTACAAAAGACGAGCAAGAGAGTTTGCAACATACTGCAGAGATTGCTATGGCAACTTTCCGAGCTAGTTTTCCAGATCTACTGGAGGAAACATCTGCTATAATCGACACTGCACCCTTCGATCACGCCATCAAGGTAATGTTGGAGCGCGCGACACAGATGCTGCCGGCGCAGTCAGTGGCAAAGGAGGAATCTTTCGAAGATGCTGCAGCTTGCTCTGTCAGACTGGTAGAGCTTACATCGCAGATTGAGGAGTCACAACCGAATGGGAAGGCTCGGGCATGCCAGTGGCCATTTGTCAAGAAGTTAAGAGTATATCTCAAGAACCACATCCTAAGCAAAGGTCTGGTAATTGCTGATCTCCCGGGACTTCGCGATTCCAACATGGCTCGTCAGAACATCACAGAGCGCTATCTTCGGGAATGCCACCAGATCCTTGTTGTTGCTGACATAGGACGTGTGGTCAACGATCAGAGCGTGAAAAAGATCTTCGAATTGGCTCATCGCGCACAACTTCCAAATGTCGACGTCGTCTGTACCAAATCAGAGGCCATAAACGTCACAGAGGCCAAATACGACTGGCCAAAAGAACGAAAAACGATCGAGGCGATGAATGATGGTATTGAAAGCGATGCGGAAAGATTGTCGTGTATTAGAGAAGATATTCAAGATTTGGACGAGAAAGAGGTTCAGGAATCCACGAGATTGAACCGCGAGTATTGGAAAGTTGAGACTTTGAAGAAGAATCATGAGTTCGAACTGGATCGATACATGATCAACATACGCAACAAGAATACTACAGAGCGCATACAAAGAGTCTATGGAAGCCCTCTTGCCATGGAAAACATGCAGGTTTTCTGCGTGAGCAATGAAATATACAGGGCTAATCGCCATATTCCTGTAAGTCGAGCAAAGCCGTACCTAGACTTGAGTGGCATAATCGAGTTGCGGCGGTACTGTATTGGACTAGTATCAGAGAGCCATCTACGAGCTGTAAGGGCGTACGTTGAGGATGAGATCCCGGCTTTTATTACTTCATTGGATTTATTCCTTCAAGTCGGGTTAGGCACTGTAAGTGTGGAGCGAAAAGCACAAGTCCTAGAAGTGGTGTCAGCTATTTGCGAAGACTTGGAAGAGGTAAGCATTGCTGTCCTTGTGAAAAACCTGATCAACATTCCGCACTTCTAGTATATTTTGACCATACTGATATGAGCTTACAGTTGACCTCCCCGGTTTCAGAAGTGGGTGGGATAGGAATCACTCTTCAAAACACCTTCAAAGACCATGTCCTGTCCTTCCTAGGTACCCCAGCCTAGAGTCTACAGGCATATGAATTACTAAATAGATCATAGGCTTGCCTCATAAAATCTCCAAATGGAGTGAGGGTGCTAGAAATGCCAGTATGGAATGGAATGGTGTAAGTGTCTCAGTCAATTCATAATCCATATAAATCGACTGACCCCTTCTAGTGGGCCCATCAGTCATACAGTGCATTTTGCCGCAACTACGGCACACATTCCACTGCTGCCCAACCAAACCGATGCTGGAATCAAGAAGCAATGCAAGCCATGTCCAGTGAAATGAAGCCTTTCTGGGACTTATTTACCGACGCTTTGCTCGAGAAGCTCCAGTATATCAAGAACCTCGTCGATCAGTCCTTCGCAAAGGCAAAAGACAAAGCGATGGCTGCATGTATGTGTTCAGCTGGGTCCGTGGGAAACGTGATCACTGACGGGTACTATAGCACGCAAACGTATCGAAGCACGACGCGCTCTCCAACTCCTGGCTGCTATGCTTCGCCGTCGTGCGGTATTGGTTCTTCACACTGTCGAGCGCCTTGCTGACGATTTTGTCAATACACGTCTCTTGGAACTAGAATCTGACGCCTTCTTACCCCTTCGCACGGCTTTCATAGGTCGGCTTATGGAGGGGACGTATCATGCAGCAAACATGGAATACGGTACGTACACGACTACGTCTACTACTCTGTCCAATTCTTCAGGGGTTCTTGTACTCGGAAAATATGTTCTTTATGGATTCACACCAAAACTCTAGAGATTAACATTCTTCTCGTCCAAGTCATCCTAGAATGAATATCCACTAATCAGTTTAAATATCAGGTTCCGGAAGCGATCGTCGTCGCAAAGACTTGATTACTTCACAGTTTGGCTCCAAATCTCTCTTCTACAGTCATCGCTGCCTCATGGAGAACAGCTTCGTAACTCTTGCTTACAAGTTGGAAGCTGAGATTTTAGAGGTTGTCAGTCAGCAAATGGGAATCATCGAAACAGACCTGGATATAATCAGGAATGATAACGTCATACGTGAAATTGAGAGGAATCCAAGATATTTCGATTTGTTGAGGGAAGAAATGGAACGGATGAAAGGTGAATTGGAGCCGATGAGATTGGCTTTGGAGAATGCAAACTTGTAAAAGCTTGGGGGCTGGAGAGTCAGAATTCTTTTTGTTATAATCATATTTATATATGATTACGCAGTGAGGAACAAGCATAGCTATTATAGTTGTATTATTAGCTAGAGAGTGTAGAATTTAATTCCTTATCAATCTAAATTGATAATTAACTAACTAGTTAAAACAAAAAGATGTTATATAAAATATAAGCTTCTAATTAGCTATAGTAAAAAGAATATTATATAACAGCTAGCTATATATCTAATCTATACTCTATATATAGTTTAGGATTAGGTAGTAATAATTTACAAATAGAAACTAATAGCTAAATCCTCTAATAAGTATCTACCTATACAACTACGCCTTTTTACTATAATTCGCTGTAATTTACTATGATAGACAATAGATCGTGACTCCTTGCTACGTATGTATTTGATTCATTTATGATCAACAGGATAGTAATATGGGTCATGTCCCTCTTTTCATGAGCAATTCTACTGTTCGTGTAATGTACGCAAGAACAATCCACACCAAATAAACCTAAAGTAGTTGTCGCACACGAATCATCGGGAGCATCGTATTAGCATCAGGCGCTCTTTCCTTGGCTTGGATAGATATGTATGTCGTGGTACAGCAGATGACGGTGCTCTCGAAGCCTCTCCACTGAACTCGGTGACAACCATGGCCGATATTCTTTTTATATGTAGTTTATGAAAGACGCGAGAAAGTTCAGGCCAAATACAAAGGCCATCTCTTATACGCTGAGCTTGAAGGACCTCTCACCTCCTTCGGTAGCTGTACGCGTACAGAACCATTTGTGATCAGCGCCGACAACAACCCTGGATGTACGAACTCGGGAGCTATTTAAAGCTTGGTACCCTCATAGTTTGCTACGTTTCCTACATATATCTGATATCTAAAATTAGATGGACGAAGCTAGTTGCCCAAGAACTAACTACTAATTGACCATTGGCGGACCACACGAAAAGACCATCAGCCCACCACAGACGACAACCAATACGCGACAAGGATATCTCGATGAAGCTGGGTTCGACCGCCTCGGTTCATCGTAAGCCGTGAATGAACCCCAGCAACTTTGGAGATATCATCAGGCATTTGCTTCCAGAGCCCCGCGCGAGGCGTCTTCCCGGATGACTATACGGGAACTACTACCCGCAAGAACGACTGCGTAGATTTGAAAAAACCCTGGAATACGAGACGATCATCTAGGATCCCGGTACAAGTCGTCTGCGGAAGCATGAGCGCCGGCGCAAGCGTCGGAGGGAGGGGAGCGCTTACTGAAAGACCCGAGTCAATCATGTTTAAATCACGTTCAACTAAACGTACGTACGCGTCCTGATGACCTCCTATATAGTAACTTTCAGCCTCCGTGCGTTCGGGAGTTCTATCGCGATGCATGTGTATTGTGTGAAGGGAGGGCGACTTGGCTGGTTGGCTGGTCGGTATTGATTTTCGTCCTGGTGACGTCGGCAGTGGCTTTCCATCTAGTTACGCAAGCCTCCCTAGGGGCCACAGAGTATAAAGGATGTGTTGATCATTATACGATAAGCAGTATGTATTTGGTGCTTTCATCCTAGTAGATACGGCTTATCTCCCCTCTTCTCCCCTCCCTACGGAACATGCAGATGATAGCGTACAATCTTCCTACAAGGATGTGGATGTTTCAATGTATAGGAGAGGGTAAGCTGGCGCCATGGTGAAGGGTAAACTCGATCTAGCACTAGTATGAGCCCTCCCCAAATCGCGTCAACTGAAACACCCCAAGCCCTCCCTTACATATGCGTCCGACCACTACGTCAATAGAGCGCCAGACTAAAGCTTTCTGCTACGATTCGCTCGAATCTAATGAATCAAGGGAGCGCCGTCTCTGTGCATCGATCGTAGGAAGGATAGAGTGTATATCCCCAGCAACCCTAAAAGGAAGCACAGTCTGAAAATGTACACAGCGAAACAAAGGGAGCGCAAATTAGCGAGCGCTGTGGGTATTCATTGTATCTATCATAAGGGATGAGCTAAAAGAAGCAAAAAGAAAAGAGTCATGTGTCAATATCGCGACGACGCCTTCGCAAACGTGAAACTCCCATGTACTGACTGCCTAGTAAAAAAGACCACACCCATGCTTACTTACCCATAATGACACATCGCTAACGAGACTAGCAAAAAGACGCCAAACCATGACAAACACCGAGTGTACAGGCCCCATGTTACGGCTACTCAAACTTCATCGCAGGCAATACATCACTCTCCAGATCAACGCCCAAGACCCACGAGCACGCCGTCGACACCATGTACTTTGCTTCATCCTCCTCCATGCCGTTAGTCTGATCGGTACCATTCCACTTGATGCCAACAACCGTCCCTGCCCCATCCCCCTTTAGATCCACCACGATAAAAAGTTCCGCAATCTTCATCCCCGTCCAGCTGCGATGGAAATGCAATTTCAGCTTGCCGCTTGGATCCGGCCCCTGTGAGTAGATGAACCATTTATCGTCTGTCGCTGCCGAGTCGCTGATGGGGTTGTATCCCATCACCAGGCTGTAGATTTTTTCCGGTGTCAGGAAGACGTTCCAGCCTACTGTGCGAACGCAGGGCGATGCTGGAAAGGGATTGGTTCGCATGTCGGATGCGATGACGCGAGTGAGGGAGATGACCCTGGGCTTTGCTCGTATTGCTGGAACTTCAATTCGTTGGACATTCATAATGGTGATGGATTCTTTTGCTTTGGTTTCGTGTCTATTATTACTTGGGTTCCGTCTCGAGGCTAAAGTGTCGTGGTCGAGGGGAAGATGGATGGATGCTTTGCGGGAGAGTTCGGTGTTGGGTGCATCGCGATAGACTTGGGTTACACGTCTTCTGAGTTTCTGGGGCATGTTCTCGTCATTCGCTGTTGGTTTTGTCGTGAGGATCTCGGGCGTAGGCATCGAATCGCGTTTCGTAAATCGTCTCCATATCGACTTTTTGGGAAGCGCTGGCAGTTGGTCCACTGTAAATGCCATTTCTTTCCAACGAACTTGTCAACGACCGGTACGATGATAGTCAACACTTGCAATCGCTACCAAGCAAAACCAAAAAAAAGAGACGAAGTGAATGCAAGGTTCGCCTCAGCTGAAGCAAGAGACCCCGTTTGATTTATCATGGACTCGGCGCAAGCTACCAAGTTAGACCCTCTCAGCTCCAGCCCATCAACACCATCGCTTTTAGAACATTCCGATAATACACGCCAATGCACGACGTGCAGAAGACCAGAGGAAAGGGGCCGACTAGTCGACCTGCCCATGTCTGCGCGCGCTGGAATGCTGTGCCTGAATGTCTGGACGCCGGGTCGTGTCAGCACGAGCTTTGACATTCACGGCATAGATTGACACAGGCTTTGCACGGATACTACTACGAAGCATTGTATATACACACATACCATCTACCGCATTTCTGAACAACAAGATCATCTCTTCCCCCTCACAACAGCCGTAAAAGTCATCAAGAAAAGATCACAACCAACCTCGTACCACAACCACAACCACAACCACAACCACATAGACTATCCCTTTGCACACACATTCATCCCACACAGCAAATCCACCAAACACAAGGCTCCCACGATCCCAACTAAAAAAAAATCCCGCCTACCACCCCCCCACACCCTCTAATATGTACAAACTCAGGGCCCCACCCCATAATTCAAAGTTATAATTAGCCAAGCCCTCCTCATACCATCTACCCGGCATGATCTACATACAAATAACCACAAACGACAGGTTCCCAGCAAACGAGCGAACGAACATGACGCACGCACCCAATAGATACACAATACAATACAGCATTCACCTCCTCTTCTCCGCTCCGTCGGCCCCATACAAAGTCCGGAGATCTTGTAACCAACTATACCCACCACGACTCGAATGAATGAACCATGTTGATGCCATCGCTTCGTACATACGGTGCTGGCACATGTCATGCTTGGTAGTGCATTAGGTACATACTTATCTAGTATCCATCCATCCCACATGCTCCGTTAATCAACTAACTACAGCTTTTAATTGGCCGCACCTTCGTACATACACTCGCAACCACGAGGTAGCACGAGGTAGCCCGCAGCTAGGCCGGTAACTAGATGATACAAAGAACTACCACCACCACGTTCCAGACACGCGCCCTCGGCCCTATACCTGCAACTACTATATGCTACCCTCCCGACGGCCACAAAAGGTCTATCGCTCGTGATCCTTGGCGTTTCTGGGTATGTTCTGGCCTGGATGGATTATTCCTGCATCCCACCATCAATGTTGATGATAAATAATCCCCTTGACAATTACATGTGTAAATGTCCCTTGAATCAAATCATATACATGTACAGTATGATAATAATAACATGTATTACGACATGTAGACATGGAGGTACTTGCATATGTACTTGGGTATCTATACACTCGAAATCGTGCATCCAGTCGGCGTTTGCATACGTCCTACATTAAGTACCTACCTACTCGTCTGCGCAATCCCTGTACATCATCTTCTACAGCATCATCCCTCCACAGGCACTCCTTGGAAATGTCAAAACATGCAGCGTACTATGTAGTTTGTACAATACAAGGACGCAATATAGGCAGACAGGCACCAGGTCACACTCGTGCAGGGGTATGATGGAACTACATGTCAAATATACGGTAATGACTATGCTCGATGAAATTGATTGATTCAAAGCTATAATTAGGACAACTTTACAACTTGTACATCCAGTCTAGGCGGAGCACATGAGCAAGTTCTCTCCCTTGATTCCTCATTCCTCATTCCTGATAGGTAATCGTCTTGAGTCTCAGAAACTCTTCAAAGCCCCAGTTACCGTTGAAGCGTCCCCAACCACTCAGCTTCGCGCCACCATGTGGGAGATTGGTCTCGTCATGAACAGTCATTGCATTGATATGCACAGCCCTGCTTCACAGTTAGCCTCATCTCTCTCCATCACAGCAACACTCCTTAATAGTATTCGACTTACCCGCTTTCAATCTGTCGCGCCAGCTTCAGACCCCGTCCCAGATTCTCCGTGAACACGGCACTCGTCAATCCATATTCCGTGTCATTGGCCACCTCAATGGCCTCCTCGTCGCTTCCGATATCAATCAGACTGACACTAGGACCGAAGCTCTCTGCGTAAAAAAGTTCCATGTCTTTCTTCACGCCGTCTACGATAATGGGCCTCAAACGCGTCGCGCTCGCTTCCTTCGTCTCAGGGTGCGGTTCGTCGGCCGATGGATCGCCGTAGATGACACTTGCACCTCCCTGTACCGCCTCGGAGACGAGACGCTTGTTCTTTTCTACGCCAGCAGACTGAACGAGCACGGGAGCGGGATTGTCGCCGCCGAAGATGGACGCAGTAGCAGCGGTGAAGGCTTCGACAAACTGCGCCTTGACGGCTTTGTGGACGAGAATGCGTTCGGTGGACATGCAGATCTGGCCCGAGTGGAGGAAGGCACCCAACGCACATCCGGTAGCTGCCTTTTTGATGTCTGCGTCATCCAACACGATGGCACTTGCCTTGCCTCCCAACTCCATGAGCACGGGCTTGAGGTTCTTTCCGGCTGTCTGCGCGATGATGCGTCCGACAGCCGTGGAGCCCGTGAAGTTGATCTTTTTGACGGCAGGATGCTCGATCAACGCCGTGGTGACTTGCGCGGCATCTTGTGGGCGGTGGTAGAGGACGTTCAGCGCGCCGGCGGGGAGTCCAGCTTCGTTGAGGACGGATCCGATGGCCCAGAAGCAGCGCGGAGACAGTTCAGAGCCCTTCAAGATACATGTATTGCCTGCCGCCAGGGCGTACAGAATGGATCGTACGCCGAGAATGTATGGAGCATTCCACGGCGCAATTCCCAGTATGACTCCATACGGTTCCTTGACCACCAGCGCACTTGTACCTTCTTGTCTGCACTCTGGTATGATTCCCGCCACCGAGCTGCATCGCCCTGCGACGTCTCTGAAGATTTCGACTGCAAGCGGTACATTGAAGCCGCTGCTAAAGGCCTGTGCCGATCCAGTCTCATCCTGCATATATTTGCCCAGCTCTTCTGCTCTCGCCTGCGCGATATCCGAAGCTTTGAGGAAGATGTCGCGACGGACGGCAGGCTTCGTCTTCGCCCATGATGGGAACGCGGATTGTGCGGCTGAGGCGGCGGATTGAACATCATCGACCGAGGCGGAGGAGGACAGCCAGATTTGCTTGTGGGACGAGGGTGAGACGACGGGAAAGGTAGTAGATGTAGTGACTTCCTTGCCATTGATGAGGAGGGGTACTGTGTAGTCTGTAGCCATGGTGACTGCTTTCACCTCACTTGATTCAATTTTTGCTGTTGAGGGGGGATAAAGGTTAGGTTGAGTTCAGTTCCAAAACTACCGCAATGGCTCTTGTTATATACCTGTCTGTTTGTCTGTCTGTCTCAGATTGGTGGCAACAGGCGGGGCAGAAGAGATGCACGATACGTCGGTCTCACCTCACGATCTTGGCCATGGCTGTAGTTACCCACAACGACATCCAATTAGAAAAGTAGACAACTAGCCCACGGTTAGTATTCGTGGCATTGTCTGTGGCGGAATCCAGCCGATGGGTATCGATGACAGCAAATGGGTCAAATGCGGGTGGAGGTGTACAACGTAACGTAGTTTATAAGCGAGCTGTCAGTACAAGCGAGCTGTCAGCCCTACTAATTTTCTATACCTTTATAGCGATTTATCTTAACGACGTATTTAGGTA
>JAFISD010000376.1:0-18008 GCA_022560085.1 Helminthosporium solani
ATTATAATACTATAAAAAAGCTTAGTATTATTATACTTATATTTAGAGTAGCTATTACTACCTAATTTTATTAACCTAGAGGCTTACTAGCTTCTTAATTATAGACTTACCAGCCTACTAATATAGTATTTTATATATACTAGATATCTATCCACCTAGGTATAATATATTCCCTATATTTCTTATATAAAGAAGGATATAGGATAGAAAAACTACTAACTATAGTATATAGTCTAATATAAGATTCACCTTAAGGGCTTATAAGCCTAATAAAGACACGTCTTACAATGCCCCCAGGGAGGCTCATGTAGATAAAGGCCCTTGGCCAAGTCTCTAGGACGAAAATCAATACCAACCAACCAACCAACGCATGACCATATTGACTGAGTTGGTGGGTCCAGTCTGAACCCGCTTCTTATCGCTGCTTCGAGGATCCATTCATATCATTTCAGCTATGCTTTTTGGAAGTGAATCACGGATTGAGTGGAGTGGTTCTGACAACAACAGTCGTGGATAGCTGCTTCTACACTATATGCTGCAACCGGTGAATCAGGTTGAGACGCAGAGTGATAGCTAAGAAACGAATTTGCCTAAATTACATCCCGTCTCCAAGATTGGGGCCAATAATGGTTAGTAGTAGTCCGAAAACGGTAAGTCAAAGAAGCAGAGTAAGGTTGCTATATAAAACTAGGACGACGCCAATAACTATCAGTCTTATACTAATGATATTCTTCAAACGCTAAAACGTCTATAAAAGGCTGTCCAGCTTAAATATGTAAACATGATGCGGCTTTGGTCCAAAATGGCACAGAGCTAAGACTATGATTCGACTATACCACACGTGGCCAGCTACCGAGCTTGGTCCATCAATTCTTCTCAACGACGCCAGGTCTCGCCTCGTACAAGACCTCGCCTCACCTCTTCGGTATCCTTCTCTGAAGAAAGCCAATCAAGATACTCATGAGTACGTGAAACATTAGCTATGCGCACAGCGTTGCTACGCTTGAGATCATTACCCGTGCCCATAGTGGCAGAGCGAGAAACACTATGGTCATTATTAGTCTGAGTCATATGTTTTGTGATCAAGCGTTGAAAGCTGCTTGATCCTTGGGAGCTACTTCCATGACCAGATCTATGATGATTGGAATCCCTGGCACGATCTTGTTGAGTCGCCTGGTCACAGGACGAGGGTGTACGATATGAGTTGTGCTGGTTTGATCCAGCTTTGGAGCCTGCCGACTCTCGAGTTGACCAGGAAGTATAATTAGTAGGCATGACTGTTCGTTTGATATTCTGAAAAAGTTTGCTGTATCCTAATAACAGGCGGTATGGAAATCGAGATTACTGCTAGGTATGTGTTGAGTTTGGGTTTGATGAGGGAGTGGATAATTGAATGAAGAACTTCTAGGGAGGTCCTATATACTGTACCTATTTCTATATTGAACAGTTCGATGTGCAAGAAGAAAGATATATTGTGGTACAAAACATAGAAGTTTATTTGGAAGAACAGAAGATAGTTAATATTATACATCAACAATGCTTAGTCTAGCGTTAGCATTGGTAAGCCGTATTGAAATAGCAAATATTGGATGTCATGGGCGTGGTCCGGCGTATCAAGCGTGGTTGTTATAAGCCTTAGCTCTGGACAGAAGTGGAGGATTACATGATCGCATGTCGGTGTGAGGCTATATAGAGAGCAAACGCAAACGAAGCATACTAATAACGTATATCAATCATAATTGAGCCCTGAGCATTCAAAACACAAATCTTCTCATTCATAATTGCACACTGCGCCCTACACTGCACCCTACACTACACCCTCACTCTAACTCATTGTTTTAGAACTATCCTTGGAAGTAGTAATCCGGAACTGGGAAGAGTCAACAGCTGAGAGATTGTAGCCAAGGAATGTTTTGACGGCCAAGAGATGATCGAAACAACAGGAAATCCCGACTCCTTCGCACTCACTTTGACGACCAGACTTGCATGCCCTCGTAGCCAATAATTCACCATTGGACTTGGAGTCATGGATGATAAAAAACGCGCGAAGACTTTGAGCGTTAGAAAGACTTCAACACTACCCCGATTAACATGGTGAGCCCGACATTGTCACTGCACAAGTGAAGTGTACTTCTCGAAAGTACGAGACACCATAGGTGGCACTAGGGTTCAGAACTCAACTAAAGGTGAAAATGACACTGACATATCACTAATACCTCGCACCGATCTGTTGATTTGGGATACGCATTAAAAAACCACCGTTGATTAAGGTTCGTACGAAACTGAGAATGACGTCCGGAATATGATCATTCGTAACGTCTAGTGCAATGATACGTAGTGAGTATTTTGCCGCTTCCATGCGATGGTCCTGGCTATCATATTGTGGCATTCAAGATGATAAATCACCAGCATGGAAAAGACCCCTTCGTAGGGCATTTTGCTATGATGTCGAAAGACAACGGTAAAAACGAAATTGTGTTGAGAAGCCCAATCTTAGAGCCATAGAAGCCATGTCATATCATAACATTGTGACGTCACAATTCGCGACTTCTCCTACGCATCCACTTCTTCAGGCCAACTGTTATAGTGAAATTCCGCCTCCCATCTAAAATGATCCCCTTTATTCTGCTTTCTGTTTGCGCTCCATTAAGTTTCATCCATACCCCGTTACAACTTTCGCCCATCTGTACCATTCTTCTTGTTTCAACCAGTATCCTGGATTATGTTCATCATGAAGCTATCCTAAAGTTTAATAGGTGTTCTTGAGAAACATCTCTGATACCGCGTCATCGAGGCTTTTTCTAGGAAAGTATTTGCTTTTCGCTATTCGTGACAAACTGGAGTGGCAAACCGCCATACTTCATAATACAATGCACAGTGTATCATTATTTCTCAAGATTGATAATAACTCTTGCTTCTACCCATTTAGACAAAAATCTGATAGCTTTCAAATACAGGGGCGCTGGCCTGCGGTTGCGTTGATTCCGCTGAAATTCCGCTCCTTCATGAGCACTCACCTTGCACAACGAGAGCAGATTTGCCAGTGCCAAGACTACGCGAAGCTAACACGCTATATGGTTTTTCACGGTCTATAACGCTCACCATCATACACATCCACCGGGTTTACCAAAGCAAGTCAAAACTGTGCCCATCTGTTCACAGGCATTAACACCCCAATTTATGGTACTTTCCACACTATTCCTTCTGTACAACACCCCTAGTATCGAACTTAGCGCTTACAAAAAATTAAAGAAGAGATCCGAGTAGTCTATGCGGCATACGGCGTGCGCCTGGTATTCTTGTACGACACGTGCGCCATGTCTACGCTCAACAATGATGGAGACGCTGCAAATGCGGTTATTGCGACAGAAGATCTTGAACTAGAAGATATTCGTGTCGTTGTGAATGCTGCTCGTCGCGCTGACTCCCCTCGCGGGGCGGAAACAAAGGCGGTAGAGCTGTCGCCGGTAAAGAGTAAACGGAAAGAAATGACAGTGACGGACGACACAACAACGGCCAATGTAGTGAGCACCGACACCGCCTTCAATCGCAAGATTACAAAGCTGGCTCAGTTAGATCCCCAACGAACAAACCATGTTACCAGCGCTGGTGTTAAAGCCATCAAGCTTGAAGAAGGGTTTCCATCCAACGCTGAGCTTAGGAATATTGGAACAGAGAAGCAACCCGCCGCCCAGCATAAAGAGGTGGTGGACGCACCACAAGCCATGTACTGGAACTGTGGTTATCCGTTCAAAGTCCCATATACAATACCCGCCAGACGAATGACCAACGATGACGAAAGATCAGTCAGGTACGTCATCGATAACTTTTCTGAACTTGGCCGTTCCTAATCTGTATTTCCTCGATGAAGCAAAAAGCCAAAAATGCGTCTGTCCTTGTGGTGCCTATTTCGACCGGCATGCACCCATCGAAGCCTGTCGACGGTGCGGCTCCCATTGAAACTGATTCTGACCCCAGCATGAGTCATACCATGACCGCAATAGAATCAGTTACTGGGTCTCGTTCTGATGAGCACGTTCAAGACCACAATTCATCCCGCCAACCCAATCCACCATCTTCACTAAGCACTCTCAACGAAGAAACAGATACGGTCACGACGAAGATGGTCAGAATTTCGATCTCAACAGCGGCCCTGAGTGAACGTCTTACTATCAAAGACAAGCCCTACATCACCAAAGCACAAGGTACGACCAGACTGGAGACTGAATACCAACACGACGTCGCTCATTATCCTCTGGCCGAGAGAGACAATCCAAGTTCAGCCAGTGTAGATCTTGGATCTATAAAAGCCAGTATTCTCGCTCCTCGCTTGAAGTATGAAGGTGTCGAGAACTTGGCCGATAGCCAACACACCACGCTTGTCCCTAATAGCTCGGTGACAGCGCCGACTGTCGCTTCACCTAGCCTCAAAGTATGGGAAAGCAGTCATGAGTGCCCAAATGACGCTCATGATAATTTATTGGTAGCTGAAGCAGCCGGTGACATATCTGAAATGCGCCCAAGGAATGTTACCGTCCTTAGACCAGCCCCTACACCAGTACCGGCTTCCTCATACAGGCACACAATGTACACCTTTCCCATCGATGAAATATTTCGACGATCCAGTTCGAGGAGTGCGTCCCCTTCCAAGCGGGACACGCTCCAGCGTCCGTCTCGTCAAGCGGCTTCGACGCTCGAGCAGGCTTCCCAAGATCCCAAGAAGCGTGCCCTCACAGGCAACTTCTGGTTACGTCTCGCCCTATATAATTGTGGCTCCGCAGAATATGAGAATATATATCACTTCCAAGAGCGTGAGTACCGAGAACAACTGCAGCTACAGCAGCTACGGGAGGAGAACCTAGCCAAATGGTATGCTGTGCGTCATGCTCTCCCCGAAGCTGAGAAAAGTTTGCCCCAACCGACTACAGCACTGAACCTCCATTTTTCAAGGTTATATAGTACAAACGAGAGTGTTCGTAAGGCTCATGCACGTGAGTGCGCTTTGTGTAGGAGGATGACGAGGTGGCATGCAAGGCTGATACCGAGCCATTTGGCAGGTATCTGAGAAACTCCAAGTAAGCTTCACTTCAAGATATGAATTGAAGCCAACGTGATTACTCTCGATTGTTGGCATATCTGTATTTGAGATGGGTTTCTAGCGTGAAATTCAATTGGACACGTTCGCACGTAGATCAGGTATTGAATAGACAGGTTCATACATCAGACGTCTCTCTCAATATCTCGTAGTCATTCCCAATACTATCATAACATGACCGACCTATACGTGTACATTCATAATTGGCTCCTCTGGCCTATGGTTTCGACACTTCATATCCAACCGCTATGGTCAATGAACCTCACAGATTACTGACCACGAAGGCATCCTAGCAACATTAAACCTGCTTCATACAGGGTTTGATCCACCTTCCACGCAAGACAGTGATCCGCTTGCTTTAATTCAGCAAGAAACGATGAGGCAAGCCCACCGGAATCTTCCGCTCCAGAAGACCTATTGGCCACGTGATCATGTCGATAGGTTCACCAAGATCAGCCTATGATTGAGGTCAGCTGATCAGTCGTTGTTCTTCCACAAACTCATTCAAGGAGTGTCACTTACTAGAGTTCTCGCGAAGCTCACTGTCTCCAAACAAACTGCCTCCTCCATCGCGAACAGCCAACTCAAGTTGGCGCAAATATTCGGCCTCCAGGAACCCAAGTTCGGCCATTGCTCCAGAGTACAGTCGGGACGGCGGCGGATCATGCGGATCTCGACACCCTGTTCCACAAGCCGAAATAGGTCCTTCGCAAACCTTGAGATGAAGTGCTTCAACATGCTCAGGCGGCGAAAATGTACAACAATCTCCACAACAAGGGAGGACTTGCGCTCTAGATCTGAAAGCCCGGTAAGCGTCTGCATTTCTTTGCGCCACTGATGCACTCGAATTGCACAAATGTATCGATGAGGAAAGACCCCAACATCGAAGATATCCGTGTGAATCGCGCGGTGAATGTCGGCTGGATTGTGAACATCAAGCGAGACACGCCTATAGAACATCTCTGCAAGCCCGGTGGCAAACTGCAAGCCAACATTCTGCGGGTCAAACAGCTGCTTGATGTCAGAAGCGAGACGGGGCCTCACTTGGACTGCAGCATCGTAATCGGAAGATGTCGGAATGTGAAAAAGAGAGCGGACGGTAAGGAGGTATTTTGGCTCGAGTAACTCCCCACACACCATACCGCAGATCTCTCGGGGTATCTTAGCAACAAAGGCTTCGCAGAATTCGAGGCGCCAGTTCGAGAAGGCTTGGCTGAAGCAATTGTCCCTAATCATGGGTGTCAACTAATCTCGAGGGAAAATGGGGGAGGGATACAGCATGCGCAGACATACTCTGTCGCGGTATTTGCCAATCCACAATACCATAACGATTTGGATTCGACGGTCAGGTGAGCTCTGAAGGTGTCCATGGTCGCAACCGAATCAGTGGACCGTGTTTTGGTATAACAACAACCTTCTTATGAAAGGTTTCCGAGATAAACAAGGTGGTTGGAACAAATGGCTTGATTAGATGCAAGCATCAGGCGACAACTTTGCAGATCAACTTTGGGTTGAATGGTGAGAGAATGAGGAAAGACGTATCTGAGAGCGTATGCCGCTTTTTATACAGGTGGCGAAAGCCCGCTAGGTAGATATCTTTCTTATGTAAAATAGGGCTAATCTAAGGTTTCAAACAGAATATCAACAAACGCGATGACCTATGTAATTTTGCTATGCACATGTCCGCGGTATCAATCGAAAGATGTGCGGGCACGGACTCGATATTTCCAGGCACACAGTTCATTTGCAAACGTGAGATACTTTGATTAACCATCAATAAATTAGGATTCCCATTGTTCTGACAACTTTTATGCTGGACAAACGCTTGGTATCAGCAGATAGCCAACTATCTATGGAATTATATCATGCCTCGATTGCAAATACTGATTTTCGGTGGCCTTGATCTAAAAATACTATCGAAAGACTCTTACCAGCTTGAACCAGCCCGCTTGTATTCAATCATGTGCTTGAATCGATCGAAAATAACATATTAGCAGTAGCACCTGATATGATTCCTATCACGTTTGCTACCTCTTTGCATGCCCGTGCGCTTTTCAACATTGAGGTGACCTTTGTGCAGCCTGTCTCAAACTATCTATATATTCCGACAACTGAATACCCCCAAGAGGTTGTTCAAAAACCATAGTTGCGTCATTATCATTTAGCTGGATCAAAATCGAGAGATGCTTTTCAAGTTGGTTGGTTCACCAATCACGTGGGGCTGACGTAACTAGAAGCTAGTCTTCCACGTGATCCTGGGATGATAGCAAACACCAAGTCAAATTCTCTATGCGCTTGACTTAGAAATTTAGCAAAAGATCATTTGGATACATGTGCTGAGCATAGTTTCAGCGTTTTGTGTTTAATAAAACTTCGTCGTTTTTATAACCTAGCAAAATTCTGAATGCGCTCATGTTCTGTTACATTCAATTGTTTGGAGTTGTGGCTTTACGTCGGCCATTCTGATACCCTCTAACTAGGTTTGAAAGGATCGAAAGACCAAACACCGCAACAATTCTCCACCAAATGTGGCCAAAGTAGATAATCTTATACTAAATGTCTCGTCCCGAATAAGAAACAGCTGTTCTATCACCATCGAGCATGGTCTAGAATTACTGACTCTACAATAGTAGACTAGCTGGAGAAATCTGTCTGCAAGGCTCCCTGAAAGTGGCGCACGTGATATTCAGTCACAGATCATGGTTGTGGCTCGAGTCGTTGAGTCGCCCAGTTGGTAAGCATATGGGGCGCTCTCCAGTATGATGGTACTATTGAGCATAGCAGGTTAAAGACCGACAAGCGAACATAGGCAACCCCCTCACATGAAAGAGTCAGTAGCGTACTCCATAGACAGCGGATAGTCGCGATCAAAGATCCTGCGAATACCTCGATGCAATTGGCTTAGAGATAAGCATTTTCGCCTAAGCTAGGGCGATCGGGGAGATTAGTACTGCGATATGTGAGTATATGTACGATGCAGTTCATCAAATTGGGGATACTGGGTAGATCCAGCACAGTGATTCAAGGATTCCAGAGCGGACAATCTGCCGGTTCAGTGTTTCTATTCGGTGATTCGTTAACGGACTCTCCTTTGAAAGCATTGACTCTTTTGGCCTATCTACGTAAGCATTTTAACGCAAAAACGCGTGGCTGTAAATTAAAAGGAGTTTCACATGCATATCGATTCGCGCAAGAGAAACTCGACACATCTCTCTGCTTTTACCCATATTGGCAGGCGTAGTTCCCTTGGCACAAACATCTTCTATTCGTGTAAGATATGATCAACAAGATCTTGTTCCTCAGGAGCAACACAATATTTAGGAAGGTGGGTATTTTGCCACCATGTACCTAGTCACTAAAGTGTAGATGAGCTGCTTAATTCAGTGGCTGTCGCCAAACATGATTCAACACATGAAAAGGCTCTGAAGCGTCATCTTCAATCTCTCTTCTCATCTTCTATCACAAAAGTCTTCGTCAGATATACTACCTTATAAAATTGCTCAATATGCGCTTTTTCGCAGCCGCAGCTCTGTTAGCTACATCCGCCCAAGCTTTAACTGTATCCGTATACTGCAGCAGTATTTAACCCTTTTTCCCTTTACTAGTTCAATTTATGTTACCTCAATTCGTTCTAACTTAGTTGCTGAATAGATGAGTCCTGCAACGATCGCAGCAACCTGATCTGGACCGGCAGCGATTTGAACACTCCAGGAGCCTGTACTTCTCTCAAGGGAAGCTGGAAGTACTGTTACCTTTCCGTTACCGATAATCAGTACCCGGTTTACTGGCTCGTCACCGCTTATTCTAAATCGGATTGCACTACGGGCGGTACTATATACAGTTGGGAGCAGAATCAGTGCTCTGCGGATGTGAACGCAGCAATTCCCAACCCACCGTTGAGTTATATGTCATTGAACTTTCTGGCTTAGGGAAGATGAAACAAAGAATCTTACACCAGGGGTAAGGACATGTTCTAGAGCTTCAACATTTCGATAGCTGTACAAAGAGAGAGACAATACAGAAAAATACTCTTTAACTTGACGCAAAGTTCGTCCAATCATGCTCATCATATAGTAAAAGTTTCGATGGACAGAAAAGTGAGTAAAACGTTGTTGTATTGGTATCAGGGTAAGAGCTAGCTATGAACCCTTATTCGCGCTAGTAGTGATGTCAAGAACGATCTGCAGCACACAGCACAATCTGCCATCACTCTGTCATGCCCATGCCTCACTACCAGCACATCTTTTACCCCCAGTAAAGTCGCAAGATCTAAGAGCTTTTTGAGACTACGACCGAAGAGAACATGCTGGTATTGTGGTGGCTAGCTATCAGGCTCAGTGGAGCACGCCCCTGTTTCGGGGAAAAGATGTCGAAGATATAGAACTTCAGCAGTGATGCCACATATATCGCCGAGACAAGAAGTTGTAAATCATTTATGGGTCAGCCTTGGATCGCAATGAAGCGAGTGAGCATTTTGCACCAAACTGAACTCATGGATGTCACGTAGGGGTAGTATGATGGCCGAACACATGACGCCATTGTACCCCCAAGGGGACCGGGCGTGGTCAGAACTTCCTATTTGAGTGTCACTCAATTTCCAAGGCTCGCAATCATCCAGACCAAATCTCACGTTAAGATGCCTCGTATCCGAGAAAGGTCCGATCTTCTTAAGTAGTCCGACGCTAGCAATCTGATTCGAAAGACTCGTCCGAATAAGCAATTGAACCCATACGGAAACCCTCCATTTGCCACTGCCTCACTTACTAAGAAGCCTATCCTCATCATATGACGTATTTACCATGTATGGTTTCGAGAGACTCTCCAGTCTCTTCTCTGTGATCGTGATCAAAAGCTTCCCATACATATAGAAACTCCAGATCATCATCAGAGTGAGAAACGTAGGTGTACCGACAGTTCAGGAATATCTTCTTGTACCTTCCGCTGCGAGGCTTGGTGTCTCAGCGTTCATGTAGCTATCAGGTCATACAACTCGTTTTCACGATTGTCATCCATAGCAGTGAAACGAAAAATATGTTACGCTATTAACAGGACAAGAATCGTGCTTTAAGATAGCAGAATAAAAGATACTGCCGAATGTACGAGTCCAGATGCCGAGACTTCCGTAGCCTGTACTTCTTTTCATGATTAACAAGCCTCTTAATGCGTATTGTCCCGCACCTGGACATCTTCTTCCATTCGCTTCCGATATAGTTGATTTGGCATTTTGTGTATGATAGCACGAGGGAGGCGGGGTATCATTTGAATTAGGGCGCAGAAATATATAAAATCTTCTAAAAAGACCGAACAGAATCCAGGATGTCAACGAAAAGTGTGCGAGCGCGCTCTGCAAAGGGGGGAAACTTTACACACACAAGACGTCAGAGCATAGATGCAATCAAACATGGTACAATATAACCTATTATAGCCATGTTCAGTGATCCTAGAAACTGAAAACAGCCGATGGAGAAAGGAGTTGTCTAACTGACGAGAGTAGGTTGAGTTATAAAATTTGGGCTTATTTGATCGCAACAGTGAGAATTGAGCATAGAGTGAGCAAAGCTCGCGCCATGTTGATGCTGCTGTCACGAAAAATCCGACTTTGACCTCCCTTGCTTTGAGAAATAAAAACCGCAAAAAAGTGCTCATTCCACCACCAAGTAATGTTGGTGCAGCAAATACCTGTCATGTTTACTCAAGCCGAGTGCATGCAGTGATATCACGCATTTCACAGGAGCATACATGCGTTTACGTACATGTTGTCATAGCGACATTATCGGACTGTCTACACTGCCGAATAACAACAACAACTTGCTAACGTATGAGCGACTACCAGAAAGAGATGTAGATAAATACCGCGATTCACTAACGTATCAGTATTGAGGGTAAGATCTGTACCTTTCATCGGGGTCGTCCGATGAGTGTCGAATGGATCCGTACACTAATCCAAAAGCGAGCATGAAGCGATTTATACCTTCCTGATGTAGAAATGGGTGACGACGGGTGAATGATGCCATCTGAAACACGGCATTCGCTTCGTCCTGCAAGCCACGAAAGCAACCGGCTTGGTTTGGATAGCACGATAGCTATGATACAAGTAGATGTGTGATAAGAGAAGAATACCACAAACTGAATTAACAGTCTGGGATATACGTGGCAGTGATTTCAAAATTATAGTGGTATCTGAATAAATATGTGTTAGTGAACACGGTTTGCTATTTCGCACTGTCATCAAGTGCATAGCTAGTCCTCTAATAATTCAATCTCGTATTAGGCAGTGATTGGCCCGGCTGGTGAATTCCAGATCCTACGAGCTAGGCACCTAGGGTAGGTGAAATAACTTACGGAGTATACTTAGCACACACACATCTTTGGGTCGTTCGCACGTAGCACCACCTACGACTGATTGTGGAAATGCCGTACAGCCAGATGTTCTCTCCATTCGTGTGAGGTCTAGTCATATTCATTGGCTATTTTTCTTTATCACGACGCTCGTTGACATTTCTTTCATTCCTGCTTTCTCAATTGACAACATGAGCGAGTCACCAACCTGGAGAGTTGTCTCAGGCGTAACATCCATACATACCGTCCCTGGGAAGATAACAACACTCCTCTACGGATACGGCGATGACTTCACGATACGCGTGGATACTGGCACGGTTGCAGCTGAGCAGCGTAAGCTATCCCAATCGGAGAATGGACTAAGCAGAAGCTGGTAAACAACACAAGCTAATGACAAGGTTCCAGTGGCAAGTCGAAGCTCAGCTGCACAGGAAGCGATAAAGTCGATATCAATCAGTAATGCCAAAATGAGTAGCGACCTTGCATTGCTTTCATCGTTGTTGGAGGCTTCAAAAACCGGAGTTGCGATGGTAGAAGGGGCAACAGTGACACAGACTTCAACTCTAAGTAAGTAACTGCGCTTCCGGATCGGTGTGCGTATATTGATGTTCAACGTAGGCCCCTCATCAGCCGGTCTGAAGCCAATCATTACTCCAACCCCTACAATAGCGACCGCCTCGCCCTCGGGTTCTCACAGTTCTTCCTTATCATCCTCCCCATCCGCCAGCTCACTGCCCATTTCTCCAGACAACAAACCACTACCAGTAGGCGTCATAGTCGGCGGAGTCTTCGGTGGCATCGCGTTAATCGGCTTCATACTCCTCGCCCTGTTTTGGATCCGCCCCCGCCGACCACGATCAGAACCAGAAACAACGCGTAGAATGCTGGATTCATTACCGCCTACACACCCTTCGATCTTAGATGAGAAGCAAGACGGGTTCGTAGGATATGGTCAAGGGCATCATTTGGAATTTTCGGTGCAGGAGATGGAGGCGAACAGTGCGGGACCATTTGAGCTGAGTGCAAGGCAATCGGGTATCAAAGAGTTGGCTGCGAGAAGTTCAGTGATTAGAGAGCTAGAAGCGGAACAAGTGGCACCAAAAGAAGCTCAAAATGGGCTCAAAATTGGGATGTCAAGAAAACAGTCGAGAAATTCTAGTTGAGGTTAGTATTTTGACTCTCAAGCTTTCTTGACTCTACCATGTCCCATCTATAATGCTTGTCGCGAGCTTGACTCAAGCTTTGACGAAGCTTTGTTGTAAGCACATCAACAAACTCGCCAAATCCACCCTCTTCTCATAAGGTTACATTACTGTATCTTGTTAAGAAGTGCTTCTCCCGCAGTTTATGAGTCATCTATCCGAGGAACGGTTCTCGACGCGTGGATTTGGGCGTAATCGGAAATCCATTTCAGCCCAAGGTGACAGTATCTCGATGATTTATTCGACAAATTCTTCGCCACACGAGATCCCAGCTGCGATAATCCCAAGTCTTTTCGAAGAAGTTGTCGTGGTTGTTCGCGATCGCCTGCTTAGCTCTTGCGAAGGACTCCTGTCAAACACTCTTCACGTTTCAGATCACAGTCGTGATGAAACACCAGTCGCTGCAGCACCATCCTTGGCGTCACTACCAGCCATCGACCTCACAACATCTTCACTTTCGCCATTCTATCCTCCTTTTCGCTATTCTTCTGCATTTGAACCATGGCATTCCCACGGCGCTATATCGTGATGGCTTCCTCAATACTTCTCATCCTCATCATCTCCATCTCACTAGTCATGTCCATCGAAATCCGTGCAGCACCTAACAAACTTATCCAAATATCGATTGCGCAAGCCGCGAAGATCGGCCAGTTCGATGCGAAGCCTGAGCGCAAAGGTGCGGGAGGGAAAATCAATGGCACAGGCTTCGACCGCGCGGACATACTGAACGGCACGACCGTTGGTGTACAAGAACACGGCTCGACACTATTCATTTTGGGTTCTTCGACTCGATGGGTAACTGCCACGGCGTCATCGGACGCGCAGGGCATGATCGGCGAGACACCTACAGCGCAACCTTCAACTACACAGTCGCAAGATGAGGGATTCATTGGCGAAAAGACATCGGCACCGACTCCTACATCGGCACCGACTGCTACACCGACAGCGAGACCGCGGCCAGTGATTCAGGTCCCCATCCTCGCGCTCTCTTATGCAGGCTCTGGAGGACCGAAACATTGCCGTGGTCAACTCATCCAGAAACTTGAGATTCCTCAGCCGGCGAGTGCATGGAAGAATGGGACGTGCGTAGATCTGCCCGCTGAAGCACGCTGTGGTGTCTTCTTCGCGGGTAAAGATGCCGGGTGCGAGGCGCAATTGTTCAATATGCCTGGATGCATGAATACCTCGCGGACGTTTGTGAATACAGTGGTGTTCATGCCAGAAGAGAGACCGGTTGGCGCCCTCTGGAGCAGCATGTACATCAGATGTGGGGTCGAGGCGCCGGCAGCTGGGCTGATTGATCCAGCAGTACTTGGAAACTTGCTCAAGCCCAAGCCCAAGCCTGGCCAAGGAGGTGGTTGAAGGAAACGGCATGTGAATGAAGTGAGTCCGTTTGATGCAAATGTTCGACGAGTACGATGCCTTGAGATGACGCTGCACCATGATTGGGTACATCACAAGATCTCCCCAGAAACTCCGTATGAATCGACTTTGATGTTTAGTCAAGACAAGAGGAGGACAGCGTAGAGGATTGAACGGTGATGGACAAGAGGAGCGCGCGGGGGAAGCTGACTCAACTGGTAAGAGACAGAACGTTTAGAGCTGGTCGATGATGCATATGAATACCTTGCACTCGATCCATTTTCCACATTTACGTCTACTTCTGCGCGTTAGCATTGTTGATTACTTGCAAAGGCACATTAGACATTTCTGCATTACTACCTGCGTGGCTCGTATGTCACGTGTGATCGCGCTCAGATGCTTAGTCATTAACGCGTCACTGAATTCACGATGTCAACACAATCCTATGTTGACTTATCTAACATGAACCCCATTCCAATAAACAAGTGCTTGATCCTCTCTTTATTGAAGCAGTTATTTTTCCCGTCTGTCTATTGGACATGGAGTCCGGCATAACGGGGGTGTGTATTCAACATCGATATTTGACCTTGCACAATAGCTTGGCAGCCAACAGCCAACAGTCGACGGGCCTGCCTTGCCTCTCTCTACTTCGTACATGACTGATTGCTTTTCACACTACGCCCGGATGCTGGAGTCGGACTGAATTCACGCAGTCGACTAACCGGCCATCACGATGTCAAAGAAATCGACACACCAGAAGCTTGAAACGCTTCGTTACATTGTCGCCACCTCTTCGCCTTTGAAAGTCCTACAGAGTTACCTGAACGGCGATTCGCTGAAAGAGCTAAGCAAATCCCAGAATGCCCTCTTCAAAGATGCTGTGCTTGTAACCGTTTATCGTAACTGGCTTGCCTTTGCGCCGCACAACTTGCTGGATGTCGGCATCACTACTTTTGACCGGCGCAAAATTTACAAAGGCATTGACAGATACGCTGGAGCGCACGCAGAGAACTTCTTTCGCCACGTCTGCTTCCTGCATCTCCGCATCCGCGAACGTGCTCACCTTCCACAGGGCGATGCAGACCCCGAGAGATTCCACTTCGGCACCACAGTGTTTGCGACCCAAGAGGAAACGCGCGATATGCTTCAATACATCTGGCACCAGCCGTTAGATGAGAAGGATCCAGAGCTAGGCAACCGCCCTATCATTTACATCTCCTTTGGCAATAACGACAGCTACGCCAGGGTCCGAAGGGACTTTGATTTGGATCTATCGACTCTCAAGACCACAATTGCAGTCATGAATGGTCAGTCTATTGCTCATCAAGCCAGTATCACCAGGTCCCAAGACGCTTCGATAAGATACCTCTTGTGTCCCTTCAAGATCAAGACCCACGACCCCAAGAACGCTGGTAATGCTGCAGCCTACATTACCATTATTGTATTTCTCTCGGTGCTCAGAATAGACCTTTATCACAACCTGGTGGAAAATCCGAAATCGAAGCCGGGTAAGTTTGGTCAGTCCAAGACGAAAGCAGCTCAAGACGTCATTGACACGCTGATGCAATTTCCTACACCTCCGCTTCCTGTCGGCCATCAGATTTACTGCAGTGCTTGTGGTAGTATAGAGCATGTTTTCCAAGATTGCGACACTACGCTAGTGGCATGCAAAGGGTGTTCGGAATCAAAGCAGATTTGGCGAAAAGAGAATGCAGCGTCTCATCTTGGGGCAGTGTGCGCGCTTCGTTAGTGGCAGGGTTTGCCATGAGCAACCAAGCGCAGGGCTCTAGCGATTGTGGGTTTGGAAAAATGGCAAATTCCATGGATGAAAGGCTTCCAGGTGGTGTATGATCGTGTCTCAGCTTCTCGATCAAAGAGTAATATCAACATGGAGCGAGGAGTGAGTGGTAAATTGAATACTTCATTTTGCTGTGCCCCCCTAGTTGCAAAAGCGCCTTCGAGGTTACCCCAATAGAGATTCCCTTTTCTCGCACAATCTATCTATCCTTGATTGGATCTTAAATGGAGAACGGAGTTGATACGGTGATGTCTTTTTTGGTCAAGGTGGCACCATACGAGTATGGAGGATACGGTTGGACTCTATACGAAGATATACATCCAGATTTTATAAAATTGCTGGCTGAGACCCTGAATTCTGATAGCGGATAGCTGAATGCTGCACTTTATCAAGTGCAAAAACAATTTTGATCACGAAGGTGATGAACAATGAAGCCCTCGCATTTTTTACTTGCACAACTTCCATTTGGTTCAACGCACAACGAATTGTGTAAAGATTCGAACACTTTTCATTAGTACATCTTTCGAGCGTTGCGTAGATTCTAAATATTCCAAATACTCCAGATACTTATATAAAGCGAGCGACTATCCTTAATATTCGCCATTTTCAAACACCAAATCTCCAACGATAATACGTTTCAAGCTCGCATTTATTCAACGAGTCGTTTTCAACATGAATCCGTGCACTGAGGCTTTCAACCCTTCAAGTGCTACTATCTTATAAACTGAGAACCGCCTCCCTGTAGCTTTGACGCGTTCAATAAATATGTCCTTTGAATACGCCTTTTCGACCAAGCAGCTTCGACAAATAGACTTGCTCACTTTGATCCTGGGCAAGCCAACCAGCCTTTTACTTCCTCAGCAAGTGATTTCAGCACTTGGCAAAGCCGTTATCGTCGGTATAGACATGGAGTGGTTCTGGAAAGATAGCTCGAAAGCCATTACAGAGATGGGAATCTGTAATCTTGAAGTCGAAAAACTCTCCCCCAACCAATCAGCTCTAACTAGTCTCAAGCACTTAGAAGTTAATCATGTTCGGCCGATGTCGGACGCGCATAAGGTCAACAGTGGCAGAGTTTCTGGGCATGCAGAGCACTTTGATTACGGGACCACCACATTCGTTTCGAAAGATGAGATGGCGCATTTGGTACGGGAGCGCTTTAAGGTAGACAATTCTCGCTTTGGTATGGCACATCCCGTCGTGTTCATTGGTCACGCCGTAGACAATGACATTGGGGTCATTAGAGACCAAATGGGTATAGACTTGGATACTTATGGGAATTTCATAGTAACCCTTGACACTCAGGTCATGGCTGCTGAGCTTTGCATTGGAGAAGCCGCCACCAAGCCAATTGGCCTGGGTGACCTACTGAAACACTTTGGAGTTGTCGTACCAAATCTCCACAATGACGGAAATGACATCGTTGCAACGATAATTGCTGCTTTTTTGATGGCTGATAAAGCTTCGGGGACTGGGGGTGATAGTTCCGCATTTCAGAGCATGGCTGACGAGTTGAAGGATACGCTGAAGAGCAAGTCTTCTCCAATCATCGGGACCAAGATCTTTTGCACTCGCTATGACTCAATTGAGCACATAGCTGCTAATTGTCCAGCCATTGTTCATTGTACAATTTGCGCCAAGATTCCTGGGGAGCTGAACATTGCAAGTACTCATATGACCAAGAAGTGCTTTACAATGATGCGACCAGCACTTAAAAAGCGAGTACGAACTCCATGTCAGTACTGTGCGAGCAATCCATCAAAATCTCGGCTTCAGTGGACACACGCGTTTGCGGACTGCGGAGTCCGTAAACTAGATGTTCCAATGGGAAATGCGCATGAAGACATATTTGATTGAATATTTCAAGTCTCTCTACCACTCAGATGTGGGTTAATCAACTCTAACTAGCAGTAATCTGCAGCTTCTTTTTGATACAGTAGGGTAACACAAAAAAACAAGTTAAAAAAGTCATAATTTTCAAACAAGAATAACTTTTTAAATACTAGGCCTATTGTTGCAGGTGGCCTATATAGAGCTAATTACCTAATTAGCTCTCTAAGAGCGCACTAAGCTAAGCTTAGCTTAGCTTAGTCCTCTTATATAGCTTAGAGGCACTTTTCTCTACTTTCTTTTATATATAGTCTTATCTAATCTAAAGCTCTTATAGCTTTAGTAATCTACTCTAATAGATTACCTAACCTTTAGTTCTAGA
>JAFISD010000377.1:0-17940 GCA_022560085.1 Helminthosporium solani
CGAACCTCGCTTTCACACGAACCTCGCTTTCACACGAACCTCGCTTTCACACGAACCTCGCTTTCACACGAACCTCGCTTTCACACGAACCTCGCTTTCGCACGACCCCGGATTTCATACACACTTCGCTTCAATTGTGTTGCTATGCATATAGGACTGCGTGTCTTTTCCGTGTCATCATAATCATGCTCATGTATCGTGAATCCTGGCTACGCGAATGCATAGTGGGTCGCCTCAGCTAGGTACAGGGTGGCTAAATCAGATCACGCTGGCTAGGTTGAGGTCAGTTTTGCTCAGGTTATTTTAACCTGGCTACCGGCGCTAACATCAGGCGGGTTGTTTACAGACTAACAATAAGCGTTCTGACGCTTGATATTCTAAAAGAAGCTAGCGTGCTCTATAAAGTTGAAAAGAATAGGGAGTATGTGTGCGGAAGTTTAATTACTACTTTATATTTACCTTATAGTTATAATAAAAGTACTTTCTATTATATCTATATTATACTATTATTTAGGGGATTTTATAAACTTTTATAGTATATTTTATACTTTTTATTTATTTATTCTAGATATCTAAGATAGTAAGCTATATAGTGCTTTTAGTTTAAGTCTTCTAGGTATTATATTATTAAGGTATTATATAAAATTACCACGTAGGTGTATTATATATATTAAGGTAGCTACTTAGTTAGGGTAGCTGCTTGCTTAGGAAGTATGTTATATATTTTTATTTTATTTCTAATTAATATGATAGTAATATCTATATATTAGCAAGATATAGAGAATAATATCAAGTAGAACAACTCTCCCCATGCATCTAATTATATTCACTCTATTCAACCAAATAGGATTCCCTTTTCATATCCCTATCCTTCTCAACATTTTGTTCAACAAGCAAACACATGCCTCTGTGAGGACACCGAACGCCCATTTGCGGACGGGGAGCTCATCCTATTGGCGAGGTCCGTAGTGATGAGTGGTAATAGCGCCGCGTGTGTTCAGTTCATGATTCCCATTGTCTCCAAACGCGGGCGCACTTCCCATGTCCTTCAATCCCACCTCACTATCCTCAGTATCCCATCTCCTCAGCGTCGGCTGGTCTATTTGTGAAACCGGCCTTGAGAACCGATTATGAACAATGACAGAGCTGCGTTTGTAGTTCATGTATGAGTTCGGTGGAAGAACATCTTTGTTGGAGCGGATGTGTATTTCAGCAGGTTCTTCTTCGATGATAGGGGCTACACCTTTCCATTTGTAAAATGCGTCTAGGGCGGGAATCGAGAGGCCGTGGAAGACGATGGAGAAGAGGACCAGCCAGTAAACTACTGGAACCATAGCACGAACAAGATTATCTTCTTCTTCAGTCATAGCATCGCCAGGCTTAGGGAACAAGTGCCGGGTGTGCTCAACGTAGAAGACGGCACCGATGCCTTTTGTAGTATCAGCAAGTACTTACCAGGACTCGATTCTGTCGTGGATAGAACGTACCAATTGGACCAAAATACCCCATAAAAAGAGCCTCCTTCCAATCTTTGACACACCTGGGCATCAGCTTGTAGGTCAAAAAGATTGCCGGAATGCGTCGGAAAACCATGATAAGCAAGCCGAGGATAACGAGACGCCCGACGGTGATGCCGGTGACATCGGGCATCTGAAAGTCTTTCCAAGGGAAGATGGCACCGATGTACATGAAGCCGCCGAAATTAAGAATGACGTCAAAACAACTGTTCACCTCGTCGTGCCGTTTCTCTGCCTCTTCCAGATACATTCCGCTCCAATTTAGCGCATTCCCAGCTACGAAGCATGCAAGAAGGTCATCAGTACCAACGAGACCACACACGCCGATGAGGAAGAGTCCAATAGCCATCGGCCATAGGAGGAAACTTTCAGAGTCGATCCATCTGCGACGTAGAGCAAACTTGATGGCGTACATGCTACCATAGCCCACAACGATACCTATCGCAACGGACATGATAATGATGTAGAGCCAGCCTTCAACGATCCATTGCTCCATAGCTTTGGGAACACCGCCTCCTAGTCGTCCGATTGCTTCTTCGCGCTTGACATGGGTTGCAGCTTCAAGGGCAGTTCCAGCACCGCTCTTGAAGACAACTTGGGCCAAGTCCGCATGTCTGAGAAGGTAGACGGCGAGGCTATACATGAGTGAGCGAGAACGGGACCTTGTAAGCAACCAGCGACCTACAGCAAGAAGGGAAAACCGAATCCATCGTTAGCTCCAGCTTCAGAAGAAATAAGTTCTCTCAATGCTCTCGGAACGAACTTGTCGGAGAACGGACCCTTGGCCACAGCTTGCGAAAGGATGGGATCGGTGCAAGTAACGCAAGAGCCGATAACGAGAGCCGCGAGGAATGAGAGCTTCGGGATGGTGATGAGGATGCATAAGCTGGTACAAAGCCACATGATTGTCATAACGGGGAGCAGACAGATGGCCATCTCCTTCCAGTTGGTTTGTTGATATTTGGCTGGAAGTTGGAAGCCTGCTATAACGAGTTGAACTCCGATGACGATGCGGCAGAGACCCTACAAGGCGAATACAGTCAGTATACTGTGGTTGGTTATTTTGTAAAAGCGACATACTAAAGTGATTGCCTCCTGCTGGCCTTCTTCGGCGGAGCCCCATCGATTGGCATCGATGAATTTGGATGCTATCGGACCAAGGATGATACCAACGAGGACGGCGGGAAGCGCTTCACCCAAGTACCAGACTTGCTTTATTTTCACCGAGAAGAAGCCATAGATGACGATAAAGGCGCCTAGAAGTTTTGGCTTAGCAGCAAACTCGTGCCAGCCTACTCATTACGAACCTAGGATGGTGATGACGATGTTCAGTTCACTGACATCGAGGCTCGGCATTGTGGAAGGCGTCGCTCACACCGCTTGAATGATTCTATGATGAAAAACTGTCCTTTAACGCCCGTAACCGCCTATGAAAAAGGAGTAGAAGAGCTAGAAAGGAGAAGCAGGAAAGAGAAAAGGAGAGGCAAGAGAGAGAAAAAAAAGAGAAGCAAGAGAGAGAAAAGGCGATGCAAGAATATCAGGACCAGCCCAATTCAGCACTTGTTCATAGGAAATCAATGAAGAATGGGAGAGAATAAAAGTACGAAAATGGCGGGAAGGGCATCGGGGGGGATGCTATGATATTGATCGGCGTTCATCTGCCAGCCACCCGAGCTCGAGAGAGTGCCTGAAAACATGATCGACGCTTTGTCCCTATCATATGCCCATCATCGCGCCCAAGATGTGGCAGGACTGTATCTGGAACCGCGAATGTGGGTCCAAGATCTCTAGACGGCCCAGACAGAGGTGCCATTAGGCCAAGTCGGACATCTCATGTTTGTAAGGTGGTAAGGCGTCTACTTGGCAGGCATCAAGAAATTTGAGACGGCTGCCAATATAAACAAGGAAAATAGTCACAGCTTGGCAAGCACGCAAGTATTGTACATCCTGCATGCAGATCTACGGAAGCACGGGGATGGAACAGAATTTATCGCCGTGCCGCTACCAAGCACCCAAGGCACGAAAATGGCAAGCCCAAGATGACGGTGACATTGCTCAAACATGGGCTGATACACTGTATTTACGTTTCAAGCACTATCTACCATTTCACATTTGTATGTATCTACTCTATGTAGGTTTCCATGTGTTTGACGAGTATCCCATCTCAAGCTACACCGTACTACGGAGTACTCCGTAGTGTTATCCCGCCTCACAAGCCATCACAAGCCATGGCCATGGGCTTTTCGTCGCGTACTCTTACTCAGGCTCTGAACTATGTAGGTATCTACTACTACAGGGCAGATAACCGAGCTTGAAGAAGAAGGAGAAATGAGAATTGCGTTTTCACAATAGAGTATAGACATCGTGTAGATAGTATATCTACGGAGTACGGAGTAACGAGCAACTTATTATGTAGATATCCATCACATTTCTGTGACATCAGCATCGACGGCTATCTTTCCAGACAAAGTCGGTCAAGGCGCCAAGGCACCAATCCAGCGATGCCAAGGCGCGGAGGCCGAATCAGCCGAAGAGTCCGCTCCCATTGGCTGAAACAAATACCAAGATTGGCTTGGCAGCAGAAAATGTCCCCGCCCTAACGTCATGGCGGTCACTAAGCGCACACAAGCGGCATCACGTGACGCTTTGCTAGGCGCTATGAGAAACACTGATCTTGCACCAAGACCAACACTAAATCTTCTCGATCGCCCATAAATCTGCTACAATCCAGTCACCCACAGTCCTCGGTCGCCGCTCGAACCATCTCATTTCCCCCATACACTCGAGCTTCACTACCAGGAGCTCTGACTTGTTCTCGTCACTTGTTCAATACGCACCACCCCCCCCAGCCAGTCACGGCCAGAATCGGGAGGAGAAGTCTGTTCCGCCCCTCCATTCTGAAGTCTCTATGGATTGTATACCCTACCACAATCTTACCCAATTCGTCCAAGGCAAAGCCCAGAGGACGAGAATCCAAAGAAGAAAGAATACCTGATTGCCAGTACCATCCTAGCACGGTGCTGTCACTACTTATCGCACAATGGGCAAAGAAGTTTCGGCCTCTCTCGAGGGCCACGTCAGCGGCCAATCAAACAAGCCATTGTCGCTGCCTGCTCATAGCCTGACAGTGGACCAAATCGGTGGTGAATTGAAGACAGATATATGGTCCGGCCTCGACGAAGCTGACGCCAAAAATCGCGTCAGTGACTATGGTCCAAATGAACTGGGTGAAGTCGACCGTGTATCCGTTGTCAAGATCCTCATCGCTCAGGTCGCCAATGCAATGACCTTGGTGTTGATTCTTGCCATGGCCGTCAGTTTCGGGATTCGATCCTGGATCGAGGGTGGGGTCGTCACCGCTGTGATCCTGCTCAACATTATTGTTGGCTTCTTCCAGGAGTGGTCCGCTGAGAAGACAATGGACTCTTTGCGCTCTCTAAGCTCACCAACCGCTCGTGTCATTCGTGGAGGACAACAGATCACTGTGCCATCAGCTGAAGTAGTTCCTGGTGACGTAGTCGAAGTGAAGACAGGTGATACCATTCCTGCCGATATAAGGTTAGTCTAGTGTATACAAGCATTGTGGTATGATTTCTCCTGCTGACCAATCACCAGGGTGTTTGAAGCAGTGAACTTCGAAACCGATGAGGCTTTGTTAACGGGGGAGTCGTTGCCAGTCCGCAAGCAAGAGCAGGCAACCTTCCCGGAAAAGACCGGCCCAGGAGATCGCCTCAACGTTGCTTACAGTTCTTCCAATGTCACCAAAGGCCGCGCTAAAGGCATTGTGTTCGCAACTGGACAGTATACGGAGATTGGTGCTATAGCTGCTCAGCTGCGCGAAACCGAATCCAAGGTGCGACCTGTGAAGCGCAAGCCAAACGGGAAAGCGAAGCCACATCGCTATCTTGAAGCATACACGTTGACGTTCACTGATGCTATCGGTCGATTTCTCGGTCTCACTGTTGGAACTCCGCTACAGAAGAAGCTGTCTAAGCTCGCTATGCTGTTGTTTGGTATAGCGGTCGTTTGCGCCATTATCGTCCTAGGAGCGAACGAGTTCAATTCCAGACAGGAAGTCATCATTTATGCTGTCGCTACTGGCTTGTCTATGATCCCAGCCAGTTTAGTGGTGGTTCTTACCATTACCATGGCAGCTGGCACAAAAAGCATGGTCAAGCGCCATGTGATTGTGCGGAATCTCAAATCATTGGAAGCTCTTGGCGGTGTGACGGACATCTGCTCTGACAAAACCGGCACCTTGACACAGGGAAAGATGATCGCTCGTGGTGCTTGGGTTCCAGGTGTAGGCACGTACACGGTCGAAAACTCTACCGCTCCTCAGGACCCAACAGTTGGTGACGTTCGTTTCGGCCCCGATGCACCTCGAAATATGGATCTCAAAGCTGGCGGCCCTGCTTGTGGTGAAGTCATTGCACTGGATGAATTTGAAGGGCCTAAGCATGGCTGCTTTCACCATTTTCTCAACGTCGCTTCGTTGGCTAATCTCGCCGCTGTGAAACACAAAGCAAACGGTGCTTGGGAGGCACACGGTGACCCCACTGAGATAGCCATCCAAGTGTTCGCTGCTCGCTTCGGAATGAATCGTAGCCATCTGGTTAATAGTGAGTCGGCTCAGTGGGAAGACTTGGTCGAGCTGCCCTTTGACTCCGATGTCAAGCGCATGTCGGTCATCATGAAGCACTCCAGTGGCAATTTTGCTTTTACCAAGGGTGCTGTCGAACGTGTCATTCAGAGCTGCACAACATATCTGACCAAAGAAGAGGAGACAGTTCAAGTCGACGAGGAGTTCCGTAATGAGATTCTGCATAATATGGAGGCTTTGGCTGGGCTCGGTCTGCGTGTGTTAGCTTTGGCAAGCAAGAAGTATGATCGAGAGGTCGAGAAAGGAGCTGAGGTCGACCGTGCTTCCGTTGAGTCTGACCTCGTCTTCCGCGGGCTAATCGGCTTATACGATCCTCCGCGACCCGAATCCGCTCCTGCTGTACGCCAGTGTCACGAGGCGGGGATTGAAGTCCACATGCTTACTGGAGACCACCCAGAGACGGCCAAAGCTATTGCCATTGAAGTTGGCATTCTGCCTTCTACCGATTGTATGAAGCGTATTTCTGCAGATGTTGCGAAATCACTGGTTATGACTGCTTCTGAATTTGACAGCCTTACGAACGATCAAGTTGACGAGCTGTCTGTGTTGCCTTTGGTAGTCGCAAGATGCGCACCTAGCACCAAAGTCCGTATGATTGAGGCTCTTCACCGTCGAGGAAGGTTCTGTGCCATGGTAAGCCTTCCATTTATGCAACGTTTGGACGATTTGCTCATGTGATACAGACCGGGGACGGTGTCAATGATTCACCCTCGCTAAAGCATGCTGATGTTGGCATTGCAATGGGCCAAGCTGGTTCAGATGTGGCCAAGGTAAGAATAAGTCACTTTTCCAATCTCAACCCGTTGATCCATTACTGACGTCGGCGCAGGAGGCTTCTGACATCGTTTTAACCGATGACAATTTCGCATCTATCTTGGCTGCTATCGAAGAAGGTCGCCGGATCTTTGATAACATCCAGAAGTTTGTGCTTCATGTTCTCGCCGAAAATGTAGCCCAGGCTGGAACTCTACTCGTTGGCCTCGCCTTCAAAGACTCTACTGGGCTGTCTGTGTTTCCACTCGCTCCCGTACAGGTTGTGTGGATTATCATGGCAACGTCGGGTATGCCTGATATGGGCTTAGGGTTCGAAAGAGCTGTACCTGATGTCCTGAAACGCCCACCCCAGTCACTGAAGACTGGTATATTCACTATGGAGTTCCTCGTCGATATGGTAGTCTACGGGCTATGGATCACCCTGCTTTGCCTGTCTAGCTTCGTTCTGGTCGTCTACGGCTTCGGGGACGGTAGCCTTGGCACCGGCTGTAATGAGACTTACAACGAGTCGTGCAAGCTTGTGTTCCGGGCACGCGCAACAACATTTGCCTGTCTAACATGGTTTGCGCTGTTCCTGGCGTGGGAAATGATCGACATGCGGCGTTCGTTCTTTCGGATGCAACCTGGTTCGAAACGTTACTTCACCCAATGGTTCGTTGATGTGTGGCGCAACCAGTTTCTTTTCTGGGCTGTCTTTGCCGGATTCATCACGCTTTTCCCGCTTATCTATATCCCTGTTATCAACACGGTGGTATTCAAGCATGCGCCGATTGACTGGGAATGGGGTATTGTATTCATCACCGCCGGTATCTTTTTCGCAGGGGTGGAAATGTGGAAGTGGTGTAAGAGAGTCTACTTCCGCCGGAGGGCCGGTAAGACGAATGGCAACGCAGACAAAAGCGTAGATATCGAGGATCGAGTCTTTGGTCGATACTACAGCGATGAGTCTATTACGACGCCAAGAGAGACGCAGGGCATGGGTGAGAAGGATTAGGTGGGATGTTTAAATGACTTTGGTTACGATTGTGATCAGGAAGTGCCATTCCTAGAGGGTTTTTGTCCCGTCGTAGGGTTTTTCCTTATAGGTATTGCGTTAAGTCATGGCTTTAGACTGTGTTCCACCTTCAATCTATTACAGTTGTGATTGTATTGTTGTATTTGCAGATAAAATCCTCACGCAACACGATAAAAGTCGTTGCCAACTATCATCCCTACGCGATGACCACAAGTAAGCTTTGCACGCATCCGTGCCTTGTCGTCTAGAAGCGTCTATATCACATATAGAACGCTCAACTCCCTTAATTTTATTAAACTAGATAACCAGAAACAACCCTCCCTGCCATAGAAATTTCAGTCACTTTTCAGACAAGCATCTATCTACCCCACTCCCAGTTACAACCCTTTCCTTGGCTATTGATTGGTGTGCGTCAGCCTCCACAATGCCAACGAAAAGGACTTCGCCATATCACACAAAACATCACAAGCCCATCCAAACACAAGGCCAAACCAATATGTAAACGTAAAACGCGTAGCCGGATTTCCCTGTACTAAGGATGACCGCATGTGGAAGTTCCAAAAATAGCGGAAGCGCTAGACTCTTCTCTATACCAAGCATGACAAGAAGTGGAGGTTTCACTCCAGCGTCAAGTGTATACAACATTCGCACAGCTGAAGTAGGTTGTCCATCTCCAGCCCAACGGAGTCGCCCATATGCCAATAGGTGAAACGTGCATAATGCAACGTTATCTAGCATGCCCCATTCATCCCAGTCAACTCATCGTTGGCGTCGAACCCACACCACACAGCTCTACTGCGCGTCGGCGTCTTACTCTGGCGGTGGCTGGAACGGCTTGACCAGCATTTGGCTGAAACTACAAGCACGAATCATCAGCATCTTGATCTCATACGACTTGTATGGGGACAGATGGTTCCACTTACTTTTCCAACTTCTCCTTCCCCCTCACCTCCTCGGTTAGAAGCGGCATCTTGACGACATTGAAATCATCGTAAAGCTCACCAATCTGCTCCAGATACTTCTTTTGCATTTTTCGCCGCGCATTACACTGCTCGCACGGGTTGTCTTTCTTGGGGAAAAGCAGCTGGTTGACCACAATGCTGTGGGTATCAATTTCGTAGCTATTAAGTTCCTGGATCATGCGCTCCGTCTCGTACAAGGAAAGGAACTCTGGGATACAAACACACACGAATGTCGTCATGTCCGCGTCTTTGAACTGTCCGTTGACCTCTGAGATGGTCTCGCGGAGATTTTCCATCTTCTCGATAATCTCGTCCATGTTTTGGCCGTTGGGTAGGCGGCCTGAAGAGCCGAGGAACGAGTTCAACATGGGTCCGAATTGGCGAGACAGCTGTGAGACCTTGGCCAGTGCCTTCTCCATGACGGTGGGGAACTGGAGAAAGCGCAGAGTGTGGCCGGTCGGGGCGGTGTCGAAGATGATGACTTCGTAGGAGAGTGATTTGACTTGTTTCAGGACTTCGGCAAAGGACATTGCTTCGTCCACGCCGGGGATCTAGGCGACATCAGCGGTTAGCGATCAGCGACTTGCTTTTCTGCACGTCTGGATATTTGTCTTGGAAATACAGACATCTCAAACGAGGGTTGGAGAAAGGTTAGTGGTACCGAAAAAGCCAAATCCTGCATCATGTTGCCCATGCCGCCCAAGCCCGCCATGGCCTCATCAGCATTCTCGCCCCCCGCCGCCAGCAGATCCTGAATACTCCCGTTCGGATCAATTTCCATGGCGCTCAGATTCTCAAACCCGTTCACAAGCCGCGCATCCTTGCCGAACTTCTGATCGAAGGCGTCTGAGAGGTTGTGCGCGGGGTCTGTCGATATCAGGAGTACGGATTTGCGGTGCTTGGCCAGTTGGATGGCGAGCGAGCATGAGGTTGTCGTCTTGCCGACACCGCCTTTGCCACCCACAAAGATCCAGCGCAGCGTCTTTTGGTCGAGGATCGATTGGAGGGTGGGCTCCATGTCGTCGTCGGCGGAGACGGTGAGAGAGGTCGACATGGCGGCGTGGAGAGGCGTGCTATACGTTTGGGTGCGGTTTTGGGGAGTCTTCGGAGGGGTAAATGTGTGGAAGAGAAGGGAGTCTCGGCCGTATTAGATGCGTTTCCTAAGGCTTCACAGATCCACAGAAGCGAGGCTCATGCGTACAGCGTCTTTTCGGCGAGGGATGTGTAAATAGTAGGTTCGTGGTGTTTTGATGCTCAAGTCGGATTCAGGTGTTAGTCTATCACGAAGTGCAGCTTTTGGGCCTACGATACGTCAGTGCGCTAACGACGCCACAGTGGCGTTGACGTTCTGTGTCAACTACTCCGTAGTATTTCAGTCGATGCCAAGAATTGATATTACATAAAGCTATGCATGTATTTGTACAATTACGTCTATCGCACACTACACTAGCATGATCTCTCAATCAGACACGTCTTTTCATACCCTCGGATCATCGGTAGAAGACAAACACACACATACACACGGTCAATACTACCAAGAGACCAGCCCAGCCCAGCCCAGCCCAGCCTATGCCTGCTACCCATGTCCGTAGACCGAACCAGATGCTCCGCTGTCTTGATATAGAAACACCAAACGCCCGTTACAGGAGACCTGAAGAGCCTCGCTCTTCTTCATCGTCGCATGCGTTTACTTTTTCTTCCCTTTGCCTTTGGCTTTCGATGGTGCAGAGCCGTTGGACACGACACTGGTAGCGCGAGACGTAGCTGTTGAAGCGGGGGAGTTTTTGACCTTTACCGAGTCGAGTTGCTTGTTCTACTTTCTATTAGCGATTGTCAGGTAGACGACAGCCCAGCCCAACATACCTTGACACCGTTTTTGGCCTTCTTCTTAGCCGGTAGCTCTTCTTCCTCTTCACTCTCCTCTTCCTCAAGCGCGCGCTTGCCTTTGCCATTCACGTCGGGGCTACCGAGTTCACGTACCACGGCTTCGATCAGCGTCTTGCACCTTCAGCCAATTTCCTGAGGCGTTCGGCTGAGGAAAAACCAGTCAAAGCGGAAGAGAGGCGACTCTCGAATCTCCTCACGGATCTGCTCGTAAATCGTCTCACCCTCAACACCATGCTTGTGAAGCATCACTAGCAAGAACTTGTCCTCTTCGTCCGTGTATACCTTCTTGTTCGTCGTGGAAACAGTATACTTGATGACGAGCTCCTGGAGAGGCATTCGGTATTTGTTGATCTTGAGATCGAGAAGACGCTTCTTCTCTTCCGACATGCGCACGCGTGTCTCGCCTTCTTCGACCACATTGATGGCTTTCTGCCAGTTGTCGAGCGTCTTGTACTTTTTCCAGAACACCTTGGCGTATGCTTCAATCTCTTCCACCGTCTTGCCGTCGACTTCTTCAGAAATCCCCTCGTAATTCTTTCGGCCAAACTTGGCTGAACCGTTGAGAAATTGCTGAGTCACGCTTGTTCCATTCCGGGAAACCCTGTTCAATGAGACGCTCCTTCTCGGCCTTCTCCTCCTCAGTCAAAGGCTCAGCGTTATCAATCTCCTGTTGAGCAAGTTGTTGATCGGCCTCGCGTGTCTCCAAATCCTCATCGGGGCCGTCCGGAAGGGGCGCCTTGATATTGTTCTCCTTTCGATACCAAGCCGTCTCCTTGTCCTGTAGCTCTGCCAGTTGCTCTGGGAAGAATTGATAGTCGTGTATCAGAACTTGCTTGGGCGCGCGCGGAATCCTCGGTTGCTTTGACTCAGTCCGACCTCCCGTCATTAAAGCATTCCGATAATACTTATCCATTGAGTAGCCTTCAGTTTTTCGCTCACGCTTAGCTGGATTAATCCAGTTGAGTCCAATGTCCTTTTTACGAGGCTCAAACTTCTCGCCATTCCATTCATAGGCCGAATTAGAAGTGAACTTCTGAAGGTCGTCTAGGCCAAGCTTCTCGTACTTGGTGTTGAGCTCCTGGGTACGCTCTTCACCACGCTTGAGGATCGCTTCGAAGTCGGTGTCGGTCACCATCTTGGACGAAATGGCAGATCCCGTAGCTTGGTTTTGGAACACCTTCTCCGCACCGTGCTGAATCGTAGTAAGAAGCTCATCCTTTGATGCCGCATTTTTCTGCGGCTGCTGCGAGCGACCTTGTTGAATAACAAGCTGATCGAGACGTAGCTTTTGAGCTGCACGCTCCAGCACCTTCTCTTCGATAGCATTCTTGGTAACGAACCAGAACACTACGACCTGCTTTTTCTAACCGATACGATGCGCGCGGTCCATAGCTTGGAGATCGGCCTGCGGGTTCTAGTCACTATCAAAGAGAACGACAATGTCGGCAGTAGTCAGGTTGATGCCCAAGCCGCCGGCACGGGTAGTGAGCAAAAAGAGGAACTTTTCCAAGCCCTCCTTGTTGTATTCATCGATAGCAGCAATACGGTCCTCATAAGCTGTTGAACCATCGATACGGCAATACTAATATCCACGCATGACTGAGTAGTCCTTGAGAATGTCCAGTACACGACTTATTTGCGAGAAGATGAGTACTCGACTGCCCTGAGCATGCATGCGCTTTAGAAGCTTGTCAAGCATGACTATCTTGGCAGCATTGTTAACGAGATGCTCGTCGGTCTTATATGGCGGACCAGGTTCTGCACCTTCGAACAGATACGGGTGATTGCAGCACTTTCGCAGCTGCATGACAATGTTGAGAAGTCGCGTCTTTGACTCTTTGTTTCCAGCACCGCCGTTGACGGCGTCGATGTCCTTTTCGAGTATCTTCTTGTACCACTGCACCTGCATATCGGCCATGCCAATATACAAGTTGATCTCCTTCTTCGGTAGTAATAATTTCTCCACGTCGGCCTTGACACGTCGTAGCAAGAACGGTCGAAGCACCTTGTGCAGCTGCTAGACGACAGTGTTGGAATCAGACTCTTGATTTGAAAACCAATCGTCGAAAGCTGCTGCATCACCGAAGACGTCTGGAAGAAGGAAGTTGAGCAGCGCCCACAGTTCGTGCAGGTTGTTCTGAAGCGGGGTACTGGTAATAAGGAGACGATTTCGGGAATTGAAAACGCGGATGATTTGGGCGAGAGACGACTCCTCGTTTTTGATCCGATGCGCCTCGTTGATGATGATGTACTCCCAAGCAAACTTTTTGAGATGCGACTTCTCGCGTAATATCATCTCGTAGCTCGTGATAAGCACATCGAACTTTTCGTCTGCGAGACGGTCTTGGATGAGCTCTGCGCGTTCCTCCTTTGTGCCCTGCAGAACGAGCACGTCGATTTCCGGAATCCACTTGCCGAACTCGCGCTTCTAGTTGTCCAGGGTTGACTTTGGTACGGCTACCAAATGTGGTCCCGTGATGCCCTGGATGAAGCGCAGGTAGCCGATGAAGGAAATAGTCTGCAGTGTCTTGCCGAGACCCATCTCGTCGGCCAAAATGCCAGATATACCATTCTCGTGTAGCGATATCAGCCAGTTGAGACCTGCGACCTGGTAGTCCCTTATGGTGCCACCCTAGATGTAGCCTGGCGATTCCCGGAATATCGTCTCGTTGTGGCTGCCGTGCTTCTCCTCGCGCACCAATTCAGCATCCTCTTCCTGTTCCGTCTTCCGCCGACGCTCGGCACCCGCGCCGCCCTTGCGGACCTTGCTGGCCTTTTTCTTAGTCTCTTCCTCGGCATCCTGGCGATCGATCTCGGCGAGGATCTCCTTGATGTGCGGGTTGGGGTTGGTATCGATGAAGTGGCGGAACAGGTCGGTTAGGCCGAGGAGATAACGGAAGCGTCGAATGGTGTCGTCTTCCTACGTGGGCGATGAGCATTAGCCGCAATTATGTTAAGCGCGAAGAAACGCAGGACGCACCTTTGACGCGCCCAGCCTGTCGTGTTTCTTCCCGTATATGCTCTTGCGCATGTTGTAGACTTCTGTGCGCCGTTTGCGACCGTCAGCGGGACCGTCGCCCGCCACGCTGCTCGCTGTCGTGTTGGGATTTGTGTCTGAGTCCTGATGCCTTGTCAGCTGCGGAAGTTGCCACCACGCACGAAAGCATACCGTGTAGTCAGGCGTGTCCTGATAGTACTGCAGTCAAGTCAGCTTGCCTGCTCTCTACTTTATGAGAACGAGAGTTGTAATGCAGCTTCTTCTACTCACCCCGAATTTCTTGAAACCATTGACGCGATCGCTCTGATCCTGCATCTCGACATCCTCACTGGCCGAGACATCAGCCGTGGAAGGCCCGTCGGAATCCTTGTTGCGGGTGCGCGAAGGAGCCATGTCGCCGTGTGTTTGCCCCTTTGGGCCACCTCGTTGTTATAGTCGAAGTCGTAGTCGTCGTCGTCGTCGTCGTCAACGCGCTTAGTAATGGGGAAGAGTAGCAGGCAGTTGGCGCGACGGCACTGCGATGGACTTGGGAAGTGGCGACGTCGGAGGTTGAGGTTGAGGAAAGCGCGCGCGTCAAAGTCCAGATTGGGAGGGAGCCAGAATAATATGTGGAAGGCACGTCTGTCTGGTAGCTCTTGGCGCGTCGAGGCCCGTGCTTTGCTAGCTTCGAGAGTCGCACCCACCTACTTTGTACATATATACTTACCTAAGTAACATTCGATCAGTATTAATTTGTAATATATTTGGCCAGCTCTCTAAACGTTCAACAATACTTGAAATCTTGCATACTTGGGTACTTAAGTACCTACTTAGGTAAGTACTATTACAGCTACGTAATTATCTGTAGTTTTGATACACATCATATCTTTTCGCATACACAAAGAATTAACGAGTCCAGGATGCTCCATGTCGTACATATATCTACATAAGATAGATATTGACTGACTATAAACTGCATCGAACATTGACGCGTTCTACGCGTTCAAAGCACGCGTCGTATCAGATGACGTCACATGTGGTGAAAGAAGTGATCAAGTCCAGTTCAGAGTCAAACACATCTATTAGGTACCCAAGTACATATATGTTCAACTTCAGTGGTTCAGTGCCCAAGAGTCCATCTATATTCCTCGACTCTCCCTCTTCCTCCTCCTAAGCAAGATCTCCCCTCCCGTAATCCCGCTTTGTCCCGCGCGTGTCTTCTTCAAGATGCCCGCCTCGTACAGTTCCTCAATGAGCGAGAACAGCATGCCATCGCATCCCTTGGCTGCCATCAGGTCCACCGCAACAGGCAAATACTCAACATACCCCGTGATGGTTGAATTATACGGCGCCTCTCCGATCGGCACCACAAAATCCGGCGTCTCCGAGAAAATAGAAATGGTGCTCTCTCCAAACCCGTACGGCGGCGTGGGCTCCTTCCGGTACGTGTTTCGATATGTCGGGCTATCGCCATAGGTGCCGACGTAAAGCAGCAGTGAGTTGGAGCATGTCTGCGCATTGGCCACGAGAACGGTGCTGTTTACCCAGGACATGAACGTCGTCTTGTTCGCGTGCGCACTTTCGACTGTCTCGGTGGTATTTTCGCCCCAGCTCCATCGGAGGAGTGGGACGGGGTCGACGAAGGGGCGACGACCATCGTGTTTGGCGGCGTAGTCCCGGTAAAAGGGATCCCGCACCAGTGGAATTTGCTCTTGGGCAATCAGAACCGGGTACGTGAGGCTGAGGAACGAGTCCAATGGTTCCGCCGTGATGTTCTGCTTCTTCCAAGCAGCAGACATGTCCAGAGTGGTGGCATTGGCTTTGAGGAAGGAAGTCACATTTGCTAGGAAATCGATGAGGAGCGTGTTCGCTACCGTGTCAGCTTCCGTTGGCCACGAGAGAGTGATGATTTTGGTAGGGTAGGAGGTGCTGAAAGTAATGTTTTCCTTGTACATGGCTTGGGCGGCTACTTTCCAGAGAACGGGATCTTTCGACATTAAACCTGCGGTATCGAGCGTCGGACTCAAAGGCATTGTATGCTCCAGTGACGCGAGGCCGAATGACGGCCGATTTCCATAGATGCCTTGCACCTGCGCAGGTCCGCGAACACTACCCCCAGTATCCGACCCAAGCGTGACGTCCAGCCAGTCGTAAGCAGCTGCACCCGCGCCGCCACCAGAAGAACTCGAAGAAGTGTCCTGGTACCCGTCACCGCGCGGGTTGAACGCCTCATGGTAGTCGACCCAATCGGCTGTGGCCATTTCTCCGTTCGCGAATGGCATGTTCAATACTAGAGAACGCGCACAGAGGGATGAATCTGTTGCTGCGGGTCCAAAAACAGATTTCCTGATGGCATTCAAAGAATCATTATTCACCATGTTCATGGCCTTTACCGGACTGCAGGGCCAGCAGACACGGCTGTTTTCCCTCAACCATACCACAGCCGAAGGTGTGCATGTTCTGATCTTCATATCTAGCCTCAGGATGGACCTAGCCAATCGCACCGTGGTTCTGGACGCTGCTGTTCTGCCTTTGACCTACGAAGTTGTACCACGCATCGGTTCGTTCCTTGCTGCGCTTTCAAAGCTGAACATATGCCACATAAAGGTTGACTCTGAAGAACTCAACCTTTGGAAACAAGTTTTGCCTGCCCTGGTCGAAAGGTGTCGGACATGGGAGCATCAAGCTGATTGCGAGTATCTACCTGAGTTCAACATTCCCTTGTCCGTGGAGAACGGCCAGAGACTAATCTGCTCCTGTGGAAATGGTCGACTCCCGCCTGATTTCATCTTCGGCGTACCGCAATGGAGCCTAGTGTCTAAATACTTTGTACGAGCAGCCGTGTCTCCATGCTTTCAAACCCCATTCTCGGAGCCACTCTTTGACTTTGGAACGCTTCATGGGTGCCGGGCTTGCGGGAAAGAAAAGACTAACAACGGAGGAGCACTTTTATCGTGCGCAAGATGTCACAAAGCAAAGTACTGCTCAGCTGATTGCCAGCGAGCCGACTGGAAATCACACAAACGACATTGCCGGGCTCCATCTTGACCGCGTCGCTGTTCGACTAAGTCCACGGTGCTAGGAAGGACAAATGAGCTATGAGGACCTCGAGGAGGCGCGAGCGAAGCGTGCTGCAAAGAAGCCGAGACGAGCAAAAGGAAGGCGCGAGTAGATGCGTTCTTCAATGGGCTTCCCCTCCTTTCCCAAGCACATGAAGCATATCATCGGTCTTTTCTCCCTGCAGACGGATACCTTGGCCGCTTCCAAGGCCGCGCCGCGTCGGTGATATTCTCCCTTAAGCGACGATCCTGGCAGGGACAGAAGGGATTCGATCAGTCGAACGTGTTCAGGCGTCCTCTCGGCACAGCGCTCCAGCTTCGCCTTCACCCATCCTCAAACTTGGGGCCCGACAGTTGTTGCTGGATAACAAGATTTCGTTAGGTCTGCAGTCATATTCCCTGTAGCGGCACTCTTCTCGCTAAAGCCAACTAGTTTATTTTTGGTGGTACAGTAACCTGGACTGGCGATGCCGCTATTCAGCCTAGCGCAATGATGGTGGCTTCTGGAGCGAATGGGAAGCTGAATGCACCCGCCTTGCGGCGCAACCGACCTTATCGACAAGACCAAAATAGCTACACCGCGGCTACAGACGACGTACGCAATCCATCCGACCCTCGACTACTGGCCACCACATAAGTACGCCGCATGCTACCAGGTCGGTGCCCTTAACACCGTCGAACCTGATACCCTTTATTGTGGTTTCCGGGACTACGTGGCTTGGACGTAACCGCCGCAGCCACCGCCTTGATCGATTCCTCCAACACCTCGTAGCACCTAAGCACAATACGACTTCAATCTCCATCGGAGGTTAACGAAAGTCATGTCCACTTCGCTACAAGGCCTCCCTGCTGAGCTGTTAGGCAGGGTAGTGGAGCATCTGCTGGATTCGAATCGGCGCTATCTAGGGCACTTGCGACTCATATGCCGAGAAATACATGCGAAAACCATGTTCCATTTTGGATCCACATATTTTAAGATAGTTTTCGTGGATATTCACCCTGGAGGCTTCGATAGGCTATGGAAGATTTCCCAGCACCATCAATTTCGATCTCATGTTCGACAACTTATACTGAATACAGATCCTC
>JAFISD010000378.1:0-17940 GCA_022560085.1 Helminthosporium solani
TGGTTTAGGGCGCTTTTCACCAGGCTGTTTCTCACCAAGCGTAACTCCTGGTTGCTTTTCAACGGCAAGCTTGATCTCGTTTGCCTTCGACGTTAGTAACATAGCAAAAGCATATTCTTCCTTGTACGTACAATCTCTTTGGTTTCACTGAGTAGTTTATTAAACTCATGGTCCGTCTCTTTATCTAAATCCTGATATTTAAACCATTTCATCCGTTCATCGTCGGTAAGAACCTGCTGGGGAGTCGATTTCTGTAGCAGCAGAGCAAGCTCACGTGCTATCGTTTGTATGGCCGGCGTCGTGGGAACAACCTCAGCAGGAAGCATGATTAGGGCTTGTGAAAGGAGGCGTGGTAGTGCAGGATATCAAGGAGATGATAGGCATATGTAGTGTATGGCGCGGACTTAGGATTGAATCATTAGTCATGTGGGGCGGCATCACGAGATCATAGTATGGCGGAAAAATGATGTTCCTGTAGAGCTGATTAGTTCATTGATATTGCAACTACGTCTGCCACACAAACCATAGTAGCCTACTAATGCGAACCATTGGGCTGCTGGTCTCTTGTAGCGGTTCCAGAGAGAGCATTATGAAGTTCTCTGACACGAGGTTCATTTGTCATTTGCCAATGATTGTCCATACGTGCTGAGGGGGTTCCTGAATCATTGCCAGTGGTAGGGCTACCACGCTGCTGGCCGATAGCATTGGAAGTGGTTGTAGTAGAGTTGTTTGACTGACTAGACATAATGTACCAGTCTTTAAAGTAGGATGCGAGGAAACTTCTATGTAAATGTGAACATGTCGTCTAGGGACGGGTACTGTTTGTTCTTACCTTAGCTATCGTAGTGTACAAAGGCAAATGACTTCGACCGTTCGGAGGGCAATGCTACCCATATGTAAGTATTCCAACTGTGAAGTGATGGCTTCTGTCACCGCGAGTAAGAATGTGTACAGCTTCGTATGGCCACTGATACTAAGGGGCGGACTTGACTTTTGATCAAAAATAACATGGAAGGGACGATAAAAAACGAGTTTCATATAATGATGAGACCCGATAGAGGAGCGGAGTGTAAAGCATGAGGCTTTATACCTATCCTCAAACCCTCCTACCTGGGCTTCGCTCCTCGTCTGCGTTCCTGCAACGGTAGGAAATCCCTGTAGGCACGCGGAATCGCTTGCTGGTGCGTGCTGAAATCTATTGAGAGAAGACTTCTCTAGCCTTCCGGTACCCTGGAATATGGCTGCAGAAGAAATGGCCCTGTCATACAAACTTCCCGGGCTACATCGAATTGAGATCATGTTTGACTTGCAGGTGTCATCTGTAGATACAGGGCAAAACAGGTTGGAGAATGCAGATCTAACGCAGGGATAGAGGCAAAGCGGACTATACCTTGAGTTCTAGCAGCGAAACGTTGTGGTTTAAAAATGAACTCGCTTTACTTCGTTTTCGAAAGCGAACCTAATACACGAGATATGAGGTGATCTAGCGTGGATTCACCGTCCGCCATACGTCTAGGAGTCTCAACTAAAGAATGTGGAGAAGACATTTGCAGGTCTCAGGGTTTGGTTTTCGTGATTATCTCTAGGCGTAGTGTGTAGGAGAGCTTATGTATTCTTATTAAGGCTCTTCCAGCACGAGCTTCTTAGAAACCCTGCCATTGCCTCTCCGCGACTTGCACTTTCGGATTGATAGATTACCTCGTAGTCGGGGGATCGGGTCGATAGGGAGACTTGTTTGGGAGTGAGCTTGGGTTCAAGTGCAGACAACATTTGCCGAGCTGGGGTGCCCCTCCAGAGACATGACCTACCTAGCGATGCCCACTTTCAGTTCAGATGGATCACTTGCATTTATGCGACACCTGATCCCCGTCAGTCGGGCATGCACGCCAAGAGTGCCCGACAGTCGGCAAGCTGTGCCTCCCCGTCAATCGGACATGCATGCCAAGAGTGCCCGACAGTTGCGTCTCCAATGCAATACATGCCAACGTAGGGGAATGTTCAGAAAAATACCTCCTGTGGTTCAAGTAACCAGCATTCATGACCTGTGCGAGTATAAAAAACCAGCAACCCTCTAGATATCTATGCGTTATCCAAACAATTTATGAAAACAACGAAACATACAGTCATACATTTGCAGAAGTAGTACCAGCACATGTCGTCTTTCAAGTCGGATGCTAATTGCTTGTACCAGATCTTCTAGAAGAAGTCAACTCCTCCGCTGCGAAAATGCCAGAGACGACGAAATGTGGACAATGCGGAGGATCCGGAATGGGCACCTCAGAACAGGCTTGTACTGGTTGCGGAGGCTCTGGACAAGTGACAAAGTAGCCAAGGTAAGAAGTCTTCATCCCTGGCTCCAGACCTACTTCTTAGATGACCAGATGATTTACATGACGGCTCACCCAAACCACTGTACGGCCGATGGTGGTTTGCGTTACAAAGCTAGACACGCAGAACGAAACCATTAGTTTTTCTACTTTTCCTCCACACTCGCTTCAGACTAGCTCAATTAGTAAATGTCATTTTCGGGATATGCTTTCTGGTGTCTGCACTGCATGTGATGATAGTCACTTGTGATATCTACTATAGGCTTATTCAGTAACACAATGAATGCTATGGCAAAAGTTGTTACTTTTTGGGTCACAACGTTACAGACCTCAACACAGACTCATAAACCCCTAAAGTGATAATAGCTGATGGAATAGAGCGAGCCAAGTGTGGCGTCAAGCCCCCGTACAGCCCCGCTAGACCCTCTAGTTTTCCGATCGATCGGAAACACTGCCAGAGGCCACTGTACTGTAGAATCCCATTTTCCATTGGAGCTTGCCGTAATCGCGTCCTCACCACCTATAAACACGTTAGTGAAAGAAATTCTGGAAGGAACAGAACATACCTCATGAGGATACATAGCCAAAACCGCAGCGAGTTTAGCAGAACCCGCAGCTCCACTGGTGCTGATCCAATTTGCAGTTTCATTCCAAGTCGCGCTGTTCCACATGTTTGCATCTTTCAATGCCTGACGATAAACCACTTTGAGCTGTTCGTAAAGAACCAGATGGAGTACCGTCTCAGCTGTGCCCAGGTAACTCGCAGTCAAGCCTCGGTATAGTCCTCTGATGCCCTCCTGTTGGATTACCTGTCGTGCGCAATCGAGGCTATTGTTGTAGCGCCGAGCGGTGACACGGCCCATTTCTGTCCGTGATTTGTCGAGCTGAAGTCTTGTTTTGACGAGCCAGATAGGATTTGTAGCGGTCGCGGTAGCTATACCCGCTGCAACAGCAGCTTGTGTATGAACGATTGCAGCATCCTCTCTACAGCCTAACATTTCTGCCCCAAGCCATTTGCAATTGCCGTATACATAAAACTTGATAGCAGTTGCAGGAACCACACCCGCTAGGCTTGGTCCTAGACCACGAAAGAATACGCGTCCGCCTTCAGTGTTATGAATGGACTTGATGATGTGGACAGTTTCGCGAATATGACGCAAAGACGTAGTGAGGAGACGAGTGATAGCGAACTTGGACGGAAAGTGTAGTTCCGGATTGGGTTGAAAAGGAATGCGGTAGTAATCTGATTGGAGGCGCGTTCTTAAAATGTCGAGTGGAGAAGTGAGGATAGCAGTCACCAGGCCGCCGCTTCTATAGAGTATGAGTTGTTGCGCAGCTCGATTGAATGGATGATTTCAACTCACGCGCCAGCCAGCAGATGCGCCAAGGGCGACTGAGGCTTTCTAATCGATTTATTCGTTCTAGCATCGGATAAGGTAACTAAAGCTTTGGAGTTGTAGAGAGGTGGTTTTTGTTCCATTGTGATTAGCGGGTTGAGGAAAAGACCTAGAGACAGACAAGGAGATCATGGAAAGGTACTAAACTAGTCTTATCTAGATTAGGCACCTGCACGGCGAAAATGATTCCGAAACTCCCGAAAGATGCTGACTAAGAAAGATGCGACTTTTCGCCAAACGCTCGACCCCGCTTTGTGACAGCCTACCACTCATATTCTACCCACTTCCTGTCCACTCTACTAAGTATGGCAGCCGAGTTCTTCTTTCTCGAGTTGATTGAGAATTTGAAAAACACTTTACGCCGTGGTTGGTATTTGCGCAATGTGCCAAATCCCGAGAGCATTGGCGACCATATGTATCGCATGGCCGTGATGTGCCTTATGGTAGATGGAGTTTAGTCTCTATATTCGATCACTGATTCTATAGCTAACATAGCTAGTTTGATGACCATGTGCGGAAAAAAGCTGTCCATATGGCACTGATACATGATATGGGAGAGGCTTTAGTAGGGGATATTGCTCCTGCGGACGGGATCAGTCGAGGTTAGGATTATCATTATCATTTCTTTGGATCCCCTATCTAATATGAAGTAGAACAAAAGTTTGTCCGAGAAGAGATGGCCTTCAAGTTCCTTGCGTGTACCCTTCATTCCTCGCACCCAACTTTCGCGAACTCAATGATCGATCTATGGTATGAGTACGAAGAAGGGAAGACCGATGCAGCAGTCTTAGTTCGGCAGATTGATAAGCTGGAGTGTATACACCAAGCGGTCATTTACGAAGAACGAAATGGGATAGACATGGGTGATTTTATGAAATTGGAGGAGGCCGTTACCTTGAAAGAATTGAAGCCTTTACTAGACGCTTGCTTGCAGAAGCATGAGGAGGTAGCAGCGAGAAAAGAGGCGGGTCTCTTTGTGATTTTCGTCTCTGGTATGCTATCCTGATCTCAATGCTTATCTTTGCTAATCTCTTGAAGGAGGGCCTGGTGTTGGGAAAGGTACGAATTGCATCCGCCTTGCAGAAGAATTCAATCTCCACCATATTTCAGTAGGCGATTTGCTGCGCGCGGAAGCAAAGCGACCAAATTCTCCTTATCAACATTTCATTCCAGAGAGTATCGAAAAATCGGTGCTGCTTCCAGCTCAGCTCACTACCCTACTCTTGAGCAAAGAAATCGGCCAAGCACAGGCGCAGGGGAAAGGCGGGTTTCTTCTAGATGGATTTCCAAGAAGTCTCGCCCAGATAGTCGATTTTGAGCTCAAGGTATGTTTCTCCAAAGGAGGAACAAACGTTAGTTGACTCTCCATACCAGGTCTGTAACCGTTACGCGACACTTGTCTTGGACTGCTCTGAAGTGGACTTGAGACGGCGTTTGCAGTTTCGTTCCACATCATCAGAGAGGATAGACGATAATCCTGACTCTATAATACGAAGGCTTCAAACCTTCAACGAGAAAAACACAGAAGTTCTTCAATACTTAGAGACTCGTGGTCCTATTTATAAGGTATGCAATTGATTAAGAACATTCTAGACACGTGTAGTAATGTAGCCTACAGGTAGAGGCCCGCGGCTCAATTGACGAGGTGTACGCTTCTGTCAGTTCCAAAGTGCAGGAGATACTCTCGACATCAAAATGATCGCGCTCTCTATTCCTAGCAACCATAGTCCTGAGGGCTCGCCTGGGTAAACGATGACTTGTCATCCGGGCCAAACGCCAAATGACATAAAGAAAAATCCACACTTGTTTCATTCATCCAATTGTATCGATACTTCGCTGCCATTCGAAGTGAGTTTGTATCGTCGATTCTGTATAATTCACGAGGAAACCTTCCACAGAAGTGGAGATGGGCAAGTAGAATATTACTGACGTGCACGCTTCTCCTGATAAGGGTGGTGGCTTGTTCAGGATGTCGCCATTTGTAGTTCTGTCCTGGTGGTCAGTGATTAGATAGGATATAGTTGCAGGCGACGTACATCTTCCATACAAATTATCCAATACAATAACCTCCAAATATCTCTCTCCCTTATATGCAAGAGGATAAGGGTTACTGTGAAGATAGCAGTCCATGATTTCTTACTTCTCTTATACATCGCATTCTGAAGCTCCTTCAGACACTTTTTCTCCTTCACAACACAGTATTGCTCCAGCATTCGATCGAGCTGGTTTTGTAGAACACGGGGGGCAGGTATGGTCCCAAAGAGTGAGGAGTGTTCATCTGCAACCGGCCACATTCCGAGAGCTCCGGGTACACACAGTTCCCAACCCTTCATCAGGAGGCGATGTGCGGCCCATAGACTTAATGTTTCTCGAACTAGTGTATCCTAGAAAGGTAAAGATTGAGTAATTCGATCAAGATCACCAAGAGACCCACCTGGATATACGTTTTAGCTACACAGAAGAGTGTATCAAGCCATGCTCCACTATCGCTCGGTTGGTTTAAGAAGAATTCCACATGTTTCCAAACATAGCTATCCATCTCATCGCTAGACGGTGGCTTGCATAAGGCATATGCAGTAGTCACCATATATTGCCAGCCCTGGACTGTTTTATAGAACAGTTGTATTTGTTCGGTAGATGCGACTTGGAATTCACAACAATTCACGCGAAGATCAGGTCCATACTGGTAATGCTGGAGAACAACCGAGATTGGAGAAAGTGAGCTTGCAAGGCTTTCCCATGCGAGCTTTGATCTGTAGCTGGCTTGTTGCCCTTTGCAAAGGTTAACGCTACCACAACTACTGCAGACGATGAACTTACATTTTGCGAAAACGGGATCATCGGAGAAACGTACACGAACGCAAAGATACGAGGGTATGGTAGTTTTCGTACACTCCTCACAGTTAATTTCGTGTGTTGATGTACACTATGAATTGTCAATCCGTTTCTCTTAAAAGAGGTGATTAAATACCTTCTTTTTCCGGGACCAGCAACGAATGCAAGGCGGTTGTTTTTCTGGAATAGCTAGGGCATGAACTGTCGCGGTCTGCCCTATGGCTGGAGCATCACGGATAATAGCAGAACAATCCTGCTGTGTGCCAACCGGCTGAGAAGTCATGGCGTTCAAGACATTCTCTCCCTGGTTGAAAGCAGTACTAATATCGCCAGGCCACGCATATATAGACTCCGAGCAGTATTGGGCTTGGAGTTGTTGGCTGAGGAGATCAATCTCGAAGGAGCTTGGTGGTAATGCGTCGAGATCCAAAGGTAGCGATGTCTGTAGATTTGTTATACTTGCACATGCTTGCGCTTCGTTCGTTTGGCCAATAATGGAAAGAAGGTCATGGTAAGCTGCATCAGTAATGCTATGCCGTTGTTTCCAAAGCTCGAGGGATAGACTTGTCATTGTGTTCTTCGCGCAATGCAGCATCAGGAACAGAAGTTGCGGATTCAGTTGATAGGAAGGATGACAATTATTAGGACCCTTTATGCATTGCGGCACAGCCCCAGGCCTTCGGTTCGACTACATTCCTAATTCGTGGCATCCCTACTATCAATGTGCAAGCGAGAACTTCGTCGGTGCTAGCGGCAGTTCAATGATCTATCGCACCCCACCCTCCACCTTCTCTTCTCAATCCGGTTCGAGCTCCAGCACTGCGGTAGTAAGGAGGGCGGCCGACCCGTTCCTGCTCTGACCTTGCCCTGGAGATGATTTTTCTCCGGTGTGGGTGAAGTCAGACGGTGTTTCTATGTACGCGGCCGTGACGAAACAGCTAATAAGCAGGGCTAAGAATAGTTCGCCAAGCGCTGCGTGACTAGCAAGCGCGTAAAGGAGCATTTATCTAGCCAATAGGAGAGAGCAGTAAGGCGGTGTGCCTTTATAGCTACCCGCGCACGAGCGGCGAACTCTTGTAACAGACACTTTAGATGAGACCCGGTCATTGTTTCGCTGTTAAGAACCGAAGGAACGATCGCCTGTCAGAAGTATCGGTGATTTGCTGAATTCGAGCAATAGATTTTATACCGGTTGCTACCTGCTCGTCCTTGGCCGTTGTCTCATATCGTCGCGTTGCCTGTGATAATAGTGCCTATCAGGGTAGTCGTTGTAGTCGTATATATAACGCTAACTAGTATACGATTCTGCATCAGCTTAGGACGTTTAAGAGAAGAATAACTGTTATTGTGTAAGGCGTAGTACTTGCTTGCAGAAGTGGTGGTTCTAGGATGGAAGATCATGAACGATGCCCCTTGCCAGAGCCTTAATAACGCCAAGCCAGTTCAACTCGCCCAGCCAATGCGGTTCGGTTCTCAACCGCCTATGCAGCAATGAGTCCTGCTTCATCATTGAGGTGCGGTGTGTCGCATGTATTACATGCAGCCGAGCGGCACAGTTGTGCGCAACCTTGGGTCAAGCAATCAGCACTCGTTCATTGGCGCAGCTGTGTGGTATCGATCGATCACTGCTTACTCCGTTTCACCATCAACGCGCGCGCGTCCATACTTTTCAACAATTGAAGCATCACTTTTACGACATTTGTTCGATCAGTGTTGGGCTGAAGTCGAATTGACTATGGCAGGAACATGTGACATATGGTTTTGAAACCAACCTTGGCACATACATGTATCTATCAGAGCTGGGCAAGCGTCTCCACATCTTGATGAATGACTCATCGATCGCGTGAGAGGACATGCGCCCTCTGCACGAGCCAGCTAGCAGCTAACGTTACGCGCCGAAAGACAAGTTATGCCAAGAATAGATATGCCAAGATGTCTCGTCATCACATCCTTTACCACCAAGGGCGCCAGCAACACATTAAAGATTTCGTCTTTCTCTCCCCTAACCAACCGAAATGGTCAACAATCGCGACACGGTACCCCCTCAGATGATTCGACGGCAGTCGTCGGAACAGCAACATCAAGGTGTGTCTGTTGCTAACCCCTACCAACTGCCTACTGACTTGCGAGGAGAGAAACGTCCTCAAGGTATCAGCAAAGCTCGTCGTATAAGCTCTCGTCTAGGCGAATACGCTAGACATCGAAGCTCTCTCGCCACGAAAGCAAAGAAGGTGTTGCAGAAAAGGGTAAGTGGTGCTGTGTTAGGTCAGCTGCACGCCGGTTCGAGCTGACTTTCTACAGGATCAACACAGTCTCTCCAAAGCCCCGAGGGCAGAAACGATCGCTTGAACCGGAAGACATCACGGCTGAATTTCTCTCGAAGCTACTGCGACGAGAATCTGGTAGAATCGAGTCGACCGTTGATTTTATCGATTATTGGCGGAACTAACACACCTGGCCTAAGGAATACTTTAAGCCAGACAACATGAGTCATCTGATCGCAAAGAGGAAATCGACGCGCTCTCTCCGAAAACGTTCAGGATCTGGTTCTTTTGCCGCTAGCTCAACCACACCCAGCGACCAGAAGCCGAGAGAAGAGAAGAGTGCTCCGTACAGAGATGTACGTTATGAGGCATTGCTTGCCACGCGAAACAGTATCATGGATACATTTGAGCAAGGGGCTTCGGATGCAAGTAAGGTTCATTGCAAAACAATGTTGAAGCGGGAGCAATCAGTTCCCCGAGAATCACTGTTTCGGGACGATCTTTTTGAATCAACCTGTCGGAAGATACGAAACAAAAATGAGACTAGGGTTATTCGAGACATCGCACTATTGATCATGCCTTCTCCAGAAATGTTAGCCACATGTGGTGCCAGGAATCTGAACATTTTGATTGAAAGTGTCAACGAGGGCTGGAACAACTCCATCCCTCTCATTGAGACTCGTCCACAGCCTGACTACGCTGTCGGATTCAAACGCGAGGCGTTTTCAGATGATCAACTCCACAAGCTTTCTCCTTTCATCGGCGAATTCCTCTCCAGCGACCAGTCCTTCATGGCCACATACTATATGTACTTTCCGTTCCTCACGTGCGAAGTAAAGTGCGGTGCCGCTGCTCTCGACATCGCCGACAGACAGAATGCGCACAGCATGACGCTCGTAGCGAGGGCTGTGGTCGAGCTTTTCCGGCTCGTCAAACGTGAGCAGGAAATCCATCGAGAACTCCTCGCCTTCTCCGTCTCGCATGATCATCGTTCTGTCCGGATCTACGGCCACTATGCCGTGATTAATGGTGCCAAAACCACTTTCTACCGCCATCCTATTCATGAGTTTAGCTTTACAGCTTTGGATGGGAAAGAGAAGTGGACGGCGCACAAATTCACCAAGAACATATACGATACATGGATGCCAACTCATTTTGAGTGAATATGTTCGGCCATTGATGACTTGTCACCTGAATTGGATTTTGACGTTCCACCACTTTCGCAAGGCTCCGGACTATCTCAAGACTTGAAATCACATCATCTCCCACAATCCCTTACAGAGTCAGAATCTCAGAGAAGAGATGATAGTCAGCCGGACAGTGGGAGTGAAGGAGAAATGACTCCGAACACCTCATTCACTCAACAGGGAGCCTCGAAAAGGCCAAAGAGAAAGGCGGCAAAATAGAAGCTCTACATGGGCACGGCATCGCTCTATTTTTATTCGGTCTCTGAATTTATAAACAAGGGAATTCGCTTTTGTGTTTGTAGGCATCGTTAACATAACCCTCGGAAGTTTATTTGGTACAATATGTTTCAAGTTTTGCTATTGATGAAGGTACGTACAGAAAAGGCACAACACCTGTTTCTTGACCATACGTCTAAAATGCTACAAGGCAACCTGTCGATTTCTTGCTACTCTATCCTGCGCCATGCCATCAATAAGGCCCAACACGTTTAGCATGCAGAAATACGAGAGAACGCAGAGCAAGTACATTCGGGCGTTGGCCAGTAATTGCGAAGCTCTCGTGATATAATAAATCATAACATTACACCCTTGGGCGAGCACTATCATCACGAGCATAGTAAGCGTTCTACTCGAAATATCATCGGGCTTGCAGATTGGATGAAGTGGGGAAATGAAGCATAGCTTTAGTACTAGTTTGCGCTTACGGTATTCCAATATAAAATTGCGCTTCCTATGCAACTCGTTTATCGAGGTACACCGTCAGGTAGATGTATTCCTAATGGACGATACCGGATCTCGCGAATCATAGCCCAGAAGCGATGGACTGGTTGCAGAGGACCTAGGTTGCAGTTGATCAGGATATTGTTAGCCCAAAATGAACGTCATCCTCACAAGCGAAGGAACTCAATTATTTCAAAGCGCCCGTAGCATGACCACGGCTAAAGTGAGCGTGAAAGGGCGTGATGAGAAACTGGTAGGAACGCTTGTAAAAAAGCTGAAGGTTATTTGACATCGAGGGAGAGCATGATAGAGCGCGGTCGTGAAGCAGTACCGGCAGCAGGACGACAATCTTGGTGGAAAGTGGCAGGGAACATCTATGCTAAAGAACATCGCAATAGCCTTACGAGTTTCTCCTATGCAGCATATGGTAGCGGATTTTTACTGCGCCGGGCGATCGATCTAGGAAGCGTCCGCATATCTCCTTCCACTTCATACCCATCTTATCCTTATATGCGAGTAAACGCTATTTGTCTAACCCTATCCAGTCTGGTTCTCGTATTCGTTGGTGCCCGCACATATCGTGTCCGTTGCTTCCCTGACGATTGTTAAGGACAGAAGGTTTGTATTCGCCTGCGTCTTCCTCCTCATCCTTACCCTCTTCGTCCCGATCGTCGTCTGAGTGGTCCGTTTCGTAATTAGCAGCATCATTATGGGAACTACTGATCCATTCCGTATCCAAGCGCATAGACCTGACGCGTCATCGTCATACCGGTATCCCAGCAGCATCTATCAATCCGACGAAAGCTGGGTCATGCGGATGACTTTGCCTTCTCCGCCGAGGAACTTGTGACCCAAGGCTGCCTGGTCGGGAGAGCGTGTCAAGTCGCGATAACGGACAATTGCTGTCACAGTTGAAGAGCCGTTTGGGACAGCACAGAGCATGAGATCGGTTATATGATACAATATGTCGAGGCTGGGTCCATAATTGATGTTGGTCTCATCTCCAACCGTCGTTTCAGGAGAGTATGTTTGCGAGGAGCAAGGCTGAGGCCCGTTGTCAATCTTGGGCTGACGCCATTGTCGTGGTTGGGATGACGTTACTCGTCGCGATGCTCTCGCCGGCAGCGTGATCGGTCGCTGCGGCTACGTCGTTGGAAGGGTTTCGCCGAAGGTTTATGGGACATCTCATCGTCTTGAGCAAGTTCGTCGCCGCTATAGCTTTCCTCAACTTTCGCCCTCCCTGTTTTCCTCACGCTTTTCCGAGTCCGGGCTGACATCTTGTTCGCATCCCATTCCTTCAAAAGGAGAGATGAACTCCCTCGGGGGATGTAGTAGCTCCTCGCCTGTCCTGCGACCGTGTGCGCCGTCACCGCCATCCTCCTTGGGTACGGAAGCAAGGATTGGATTTCTTGCACCAACTCAGTGGGCAGCCCTGACAGAGTTGCAGATGTCATAGTGGACTGAAAGCAGTCATTGGCAAGAGAGCCCATAAAGAAGTGCGCAGCGCGACGAGAGGATAGGGTACCTCTGTGAGATAGTGCTTGCCAGCGTTGTTTTAGTTAGACCATTTCTGTTATCTTGGTGCATCAATCACGTGCTCTATAGAGAAGTTTCCGCCAACTTTGACAGGGGTCCATTGCGGGGTAAAGCTTTTGCAGCGTGTAAAAGTGGAAACCGATTGTGCACGCCACTGTAAGTGAATCGAGAGACAGTCGGCTCTGTTAGCTCTAGATGGAAGGGTTAGGAAATTCATCTTGCCTCAAGAAGACTCCCGCATTCAGGTTCCCGTTCTGCGTGGTGCAAGAAATGGATCTCTGCTTGTGAGCGTGCTAACTATAGCCTGGAGCCAAAAAAGGATCTTGTATGACGGATGTTGGTGAGTAGCTGATCGGGCTCCTGGTCTTAGACTCCTGGCTTTTGTGTGATGGGTTCTAAAACCACTCCTCTGTATTCGGGTTTCCGTAGTGAGGGAAAGTCCGAGAGAGGTTAGTGATCTCGGAGCGGATTTATCTGTATCCATAACATCTGGGACCGTGTAAAAGCGAGAGCATAGTTACTGAATGAAGTAAAAAGCATCTTCCATCAACTCAACTAATATTTAATTGGGGAGTTACGTATGACACACCCATTTTGGGACTCTTGAACGCACATCTTGGAGAGATTACTGGGGACTGAGATAGTCTAACAAATTCACACCTAACGTTAGTGCCTTGTGTATATTCAGACCTTCGTTCTGCGTGGTTCAAGAAACGGGCTTCTGCTTGTGTGCGTGCTAAATATAGCCTAGAGCCTAAAGAGGGTCCTATATGACGAGTGTTTGTCAGCGGTTGAACAAGCTCTTAATTCCATACTCCTGAGTCTGGGTTACAAGTTCCAGAATCGGCCCTCCAGGTTCCCGTGGTGAGGGAAAGTGCTAGCTACTGCATCAAGCCAAAAGAAGACCTCGGCAGATTAGTGGTCTCGGAGCGGATTTATCAATAGTCCGTGGTCAGATGTGAAAGCACCGTGCGCCAGCAGATCTCTCAAGCTGAGCAGGAGGGCCGAAGCTATTCCGGCTAGCCTCCTTGGTCCGCGCGTTGTCGCGTCTTCGCTTTCCATCTTCTTTCTTCTTGACGTCTCTACGCATCACAATCCATTTTTGGCTACTAATGCTCACGCTACCTGATCCTACGAAGATTTGCCAACGTGATGCTGGCTAGCAATGACGGCTCGATCGGAAATACTCAAATCCAACCCAATAGGAAAAGGTTTAGATGGCTTTCACAACGCTCACGCTCTGAATTCGATAGAGGGCAATCAAGATGAAGATAACGAAGGTTTGCTCGTCCAATCACCTGTACGGATATACTTTTAATAGTGATAGGTCTTAAAAACACCCTCCTCGATCTGTTACATGCCTTGCAAGGCCTCCCCGCCACTCGTTCGTTACCATCGAAGCGCGGCAACAGAGACCTACTCGGTGATCTGTTGTCGCTGAATTCCGCGGTTTACTCCGACGACTTCGACACCGTGCGGATCGGACCTGTCCTCGATGCAGTCCTCAAAAAACAGCCTGATGAAGTCATCTGGGATGCTGTCTACGACGCCGTCGCCGAGTCTACCCCCCCACCACGCCCTGCATCATCCATCCAACAAACTCCATGGTTTCACAATACAGGCAGTCTTGCGAATTCTAGCGAGTACCGCAGACACGTAGATGGCGTGCTCAAGGAGGAACTGGGACAGTTGTACGTCGGAGTTCCTGGTTTCTTTGAAGCTTACTTCGGAAGCGTCCCAAGCCTCCAATCAGTAGCGCAGTCCGTATTCAACAAGTGCAAAGAAGGAGATAGTCCTCTCTACCGGAAGGAGAGCGGATGGCAAGACTGGCCCGACGGAGCTAGGGAACGTGACGTTTTGAGCTGGTTTGCGCAGCTTGTCGGCCAGCTCTCGGATTTCGCAGAAGCGCATCAGCTCATCCCTAGGCCTCGACGGCGGCCGCTGGCACAGCCCCATCAGCCCATACAAGGCTCCACCGCCGATCGCAAGTTGGATGTCGGCTTCGTGGACGACCCGAGCGCCGGCGTCGACTCCAAGTGCCGCTGGTCGCAGATCCTCGTGCCAGGAGAGCTCAAAAGCAACCCTTCAGCCGACGCAGCCTCTAAAGCATGGCTTGACTTGGGACGATATGCGAGGGAGGTACTCGCCGCCCAGGACAGCCGCCGCTTCGTCCTCGGCTTTACGCTGTGTGGATCGCGCATGCGGTTGTGGGAGTTCGACCGACTGGGGGGCATTGCGTCTACGCAGTTTGATCTCAACGAAGAAGGGCTGCAGTTTGTGTCCGCCGTGCTGGGGTTTCTGTGGCTGAACGAGGAGCAACTTGGATTTGACCCTACCATCATCACAGCCGGAGACAAGCGGTACATCGAGATCGAACGGAACAACCGCACCGAACGGCTCGTCATCGACAAGGTCATAAAACGTGTGCCTTGCGTTGCCGGTCGAGCGACAACCTGTTGGAAAGTCCATCGAGAAGGGGATGCTTCCCACGTTCCCCTTGTTGTGAAAGACTCTTGGCAGTTTCCTGAGCGTGAGGAAGAGGGTGAACTGCTACGCGAGGCAACCGAAAAAGGTGTAGTCAATGTTGCGACATACTATCACCACAAGACGGTTCGTGTGGGCGATCAGGACGATGACGTCCGCACAAATGTTCGAAGAAGCCTAGACATAAAGAAAGCGACAAACTATAAGCCGGATAGCTCAATGGTCCCCCCAAGCGTGACTGGACGTCGCGTCTCGCGGATAGGTCGAAGCAGTAGCGCCGCTGGGCGAAAGCGGTCCTCCAGCTGCACGGATGCGCCGTTGCCGCCTAGCAAGCGCACGTGTTCGAGCTCTCCGGTAAAAGGTGGAAGGGCGACAGCAAACCGAGTACATCGCCGCGTCATTGTCCGCGACTACGGGAAGCCAATCTATAAGGCGAGCTCTAGGGTTAGCCTTCTAGCTGCGCTGGAAGGCTGCATCGACGGATACGAGTCGCTACACGCACGAGCCGGTATGCTACAATGTGATATCTCGCCAAGCAACCTCATGATAAATGAGGAAGATGGCAACCCGTCTTGGTCCTCATTCTTAATTGACCTGGATCTTGCCATCAAGGAAAATCGCGAGAAACCATCAGGGGCGCGAGGGAAGACTGGTACACGAGCATTTATGGCGATTGGAGTACTTATGGACGACGAGAAACATTCGTTTATGCATGACCTGGAGTCGTTCTTCTGGGTGCTGTTCTGGGTATGTATTCACCATGATGGACCAGACAAAGAAAGAGTGGTTCCACAATTTGAGAAATGGAATTTCATGAATACCGAAGAGCTAGCTAAGGTTAAAAAGGGGGAAGTGGGCGATGAAAGAGATTTTCTCAAAACTGCGAAAGAGAACTTTACGGCTTACTATCAGCCATTAGTTCATTGGGTAAATAAACTGCGCAGAAAGATATTTCCTAATGGTGGGAGGTGGAGGGACCCAAACCCACAACTGTACCTTGATATGAAAGAGATACTTCGGGCAGCGCAAGATGACTTGAAGGAATTAGAGGGCCCGGGACCTCATCACAGGTGCAGTGCGCTATGATCTATGACGCGTTGTGAATAAGAAAAGGTTGATTAACGTCCATCGCTGTGTAGCGAGCCACACAGATCCCTTCTCCGGTCTTTTCTATCCGCGTATCTATATTGGCAATAGCATGATGAGGTGATCCTTTGTTCGCTAGCAACTATGTCATTCTTACTATGAAAGATTCTTGTAGTCCTTCTAGTCATGTGTCCGCTTTGTATAGCTCATAGGCAAGGGGTAGAGCTATGTAATTCTGTTGCCATTGAATTGTCATATACTGCCTTCACTAGTGACCCATCTCTGCTTTGAGCGCTGCAACGACCTCCTTTGCGGTTCCGTAACGGCGCTCGCAGCAGCAACCTGCGATGATACTTCCAAACGGCACATCAGATAGGTTTGGAAAATACCCTTGTTCGAACAGCGCGCGCACACGATCGCCATATTCGAATCTCTCTGCATTCTGGGGCGCTGGACCATCGTGAAAAGGGTAATGACCCGTCATGATAATGTAGATGACGACCCCCAGACTGAATATGTCGACTTTTGGCGATTCATAATCTGTCGAGCATGGATCGCTGAAGGGATCATCAGGAAGCAGGCCGCCATACAGATTCAGGCCCGCACATCTCGAGCCGCCAAAGTCAGCGAGAAGCAGATCTAGATTCTGACCGGTTTGATGGACAAGCACATTCGTAGTGCTCAGATTCGAGTGGATAATACCTTTTTCGTGGGTGTATGCGACGGCTTGAGCGACCTGCAAACTCCACTCCTTGCGCAAAGTATCGTCGATTTTGGCGTTGTATTCTTCAATGTATGACTGAAGATCTCCGCAGTTCGCCTCGCCGAGCAACAGGCCGTCCTTCATGCCTTCGATTACACATAGCCCATAGTACCTGGTAGCCGAATTAGAATTGCGATGGTATCGTGGAGATATAAACAAACTTGACAATCCTCGGATGACTTCCAAGTATTCCTAAGAGCTTTTCTTCTACGGCGAAAGCGTTATTAACCTCAGCAGCGAACTCTTCGCGACCTGGCAATCCTTTTTGTATGTCCCGCGGCATTTTTCCAGCCTGACCGTTTCCTACGCGAAAGACGATGGCTGTACGCCCATTGTTGCTTATCAATTCCATATCCGAGGGAGGAAAGGAGAAAGGCAAAATCAAAACTTCGAAGGTATCGTTGAAATATTTATGCGCTTGCCTTACGCTATATAGGAACACAATGGATGGCGATTTTAAACTAGCGGTGAAGCCCGTAGTTTTAGGCTTAGCATCCACGTAACAAATGGAGCAATCCAGCAGCGAATATGTGGCCATAGAGCGTTTCAAACACATAATGAATAATAAACGAAGTTTTTGATTGGTCATGTGACTATCTGGATAAGTGTGTTCGAAAATAACAAGCAAGCCTGTATCTCCCCTTCAGGTCCACTATCGATCGCGCTGAATCCTCCGTGTAATCAAGGGTGTTTCAGAGAAGCTATGCCTGAAGGATGTTAGAATAAAGACATTGTACTTACTTAGGGGTCCTTGCAATTAGATTGCCCGCATTTTCCCGTCACCCTAGCAGAACCAAGCCAACTGGTTTTAGTTGTATGGCCCTCCTTACTCGGATTGTCGCAGCCCGTCCTGCTCATTACTTTATCCACCTTATCGCCGCACCCTGCATAAATGGTCGAAGACATGGTAACCTCACACATTTTAAGAATAGGGAAAGTATCTGTAATGTAAGAACTGGTCAGATTTAGTTAGGTTTGTGGAGCACCAGACTTACTCGTGATTGGTGTTGCGCTGGTGTAGGAAGCTTTGTTATGCTATGTTGTGTTGTGGTGAGTTTATTTGAAGGACTATTCTTCTTTAAATATTGCAGACTGCATTATTTGCGCGCATACTAATGGTAGTGGGAACAATCATCGAGAGTACCATTTCAGGAATATGCTGCAGTTGGGCCAGTCTATCCGCCAATCAAAGCTGCTGATGTGATGTGGCTGAAATCCTTCCAATCGCTTACTTATTAAACGCGATCGCCAAGCTGCCAAAGATAGGAACGTGATCAGAGATCTGTCACATTCCCGCCAGCGGCTAAATTGAACCAGCAGCTGACAGTGACAGGTTCATGG